>JARQOD010005035.1:0-50597 GCA_033576555.1 Oophaga sylvatica
GCCTGTTTTCCAGATGTTATGGGGAAATAGGCTGAACCTAGTCAAGCGAGAGGTCACATATCGCACAAGGAGACTAGGAGGGTTGGGTATGGTCAACCCAGTGGTGTTTCTAGTAAACACTTTTGTCAAGAATAAACATCGCCAACCTCTGGTCAGAGAGGGCTCCCCCGTGGGTATTCTCCTGCAGGGGATGGCTTCGGCCCTTCCAGGAATGGGAGACAGGAGGGCAAGTGAAGGACTTGCGCACACCGCATGGGCATCTCCCGGCTTACGCTACCCCGGTTCTGAAGGTGATCCGCCGGTGGGGTCTGGGAATGTGGGAGATCAGGACCATGTCGAGGAAATTCCTTGACAGGAGGGTCCTGTTGACCCATTTCCAGAAGCCTCTGGTGCTCAAAGATTGCCCAAGTCGGGATCTGGAGGGCGGGCTGAGGTTATTGAATTCTGCACGGGTCCCCTTGAAGTTTTGGGACTTGGCTTGGCGCTGCTTCCACGGGAAACTGTATGTAAGGGACAACCTGAAGTGTAGGAACTCCGAAGATCAGGGTTTTCCCGTGAGGAGTGTTGCGACACGCTGGAAAGCATGGAGCACTTCCTCCTTCAGTGTCCTTTTAATGCAGGGGTCTACAACAGGGTAGGTGCTTCCATAGGCTGGCCTCGACTGGCACACCTTTCCTATGCGGAGTGGGCGTATGGAGCATTCGGATTCCTGGGTGGCCGAGATAGGGGCACTTTATTTCTAGTCAGTTTAGTCATCAGGTTTTACACGTGGAACGCACGGTGCTTAGTGTCAACTCAGCAGAAAATCCTCCCCAAGGACGAGGTTGTTAGGAACATTCTGGGTGGCCTGGTGAAGGTGCGCTCTCTGGAGTATGACAGGCTGGGTGCAGCGAGGGCCTCTTCTCTGGAGAGGGTTCTCATTTAATGTACCCTAGGGCCTAGATAAGCAGGTAAGTGGTAGGGACAGATAGATAGCTTCAGTAGGGACAGGTAGATAGTTAGGGACAGGACAGGACAGGGACAGCCGAGGGACAGTTAGGTAGGCACGCGGTGAGTTAGGTAGGGCAGTGGGGTCAGGCAGGGAGAGACAGGGGAAGGTAGGTAGATAAATAGGGGCAGATGTTTAGGCAGGTAGGGACGGCTGGTAGAGTAAGGATTGTTAGGATAGAAGCCTGTCATCTCCGGTTTCCTGGTGGCGGGCTGGGGGCTTTTCACTATCAGATTTTTGTTTCCCTCACCTTCTCTTCCAGCAAAGACTAAGTTGCCAAAGGATCCTCAGTAAGTAACTGCTAAGTTCCCAACCTTTGATACCTATCTCCATCACAATCCTGGTCAAACCGAAGCCGTGCTAGACTTCAGTGCTCAGAGTGAGGTCCCCTCTCTCAACAGCCTACCTCTGACCGATGGTGCCAGCGTTTTCCCCACGCAATTTAGCCTCAGCTCACTGGCGGATGTTGAACAAGACACGTTCACTTCCCAAGCATCAACCTGTAAGGAACTTGCTATCGAACGAGGAGCCCCGCCTGTTGAAAACAGCATCCACGGTCCTCTCGGGTTTAAGACACCCATCACAGTTAGGCAGGGTACCACTGAGACAGCTTGCTACTCAGGATATCAACGGGAACACTACGTTACCATCTCAGAGACAGCAAAGATGGGAGACGGCGAAGAAGTCTCTAAAAGCCTTACAACAAGTCCTGCCCCGTAGTTCTTTAAAGACTCTTTCAACCGTCATCAAGAGACAAGTCTACCTTTCTTACGACATGTCTACGAGGACTACAGCTGCAGGAGCCTCTCCGAGCGCTTCAGAAACCAGCAAAAAGGTACAGAAGCTGAGATCTCTTTACCCTGGACATCCTTTCAGCTGGTCAGCCATCGTATCTGCTGACATCCATTTCAGGTTAATCATCTGCTGGCTCCTTCGAGCAGGAGTCACATGATCTTAGCTTTGTCTCTGGACTCTGCCACGGCGGGGAGCATGTCTCTGCATGCTACTGCCATGCTAGTATGCAGAACTATCAGCATCCGAATGAACTTTGAACTTTCCCTTGTGAACTTGAACTTTCATCTTTGGATTGTTTGGGTTGGTGTAGGTGTTTGCATGTTGCAGCTTCCCCAAACAGAAGATGGGTTCTCCCATAACTTGGTTTATCCAACCATTAAGGACTTCACGTCATCAACCAAGAATTGGACTTACAACTGTTACAGTTTATTTCCGCATGTTGTGTTTCTCCTTTATGTCTTTCAGGTCTACAGTGACATTTCCAGTGGACATCATAAAAATTATGAAATCTATAGATTTCAGACGGGGAGTGTTATGTCCCATGAATGAGACATTTTAGACTGTCCTGTGCATTTTACATGCTGTATTGCAGTCTCTCATATTATTTACTGTTGCTATGTGTCCCTGTGTTTGCATAGCTGAAATCCTCCCTTTACATCAAGTTTGTCCCTTCTGTCTCTCTGTCTCCCTCTTCTGGGCATGATGTCATTTCCTTCTTCTTTCTCTTGTGTTTCATTCTCCATCTTGGTTTTATCAGAATCACACGTGTTTTCAGTCTGTCTGAAGAAAGTCTTTTTTACCTGCTGCTGTTTGTATGCATTCAACAAGAATTCTTATTCTGAGTTAAGCTATCTGCGATTGTCGCCAATTGTAAGTAAGATGAAGAGATCCAGCATCTCACAGAGCCATATTTGCAGCTACAGGCCCCAGGGACAGAATAATCAGTAATGTATGTACACAGTGACTGTACCAGCAGAATAGTGAGGGCAGCTCTGGGTATAATACAGGATGTAACTCAGGATCAGTAATGTAATGTATGTACACAGTGACTGCACCAGCAGAATAGGGAGTGCAGCTCTGGAGTATAATACAAGCTGTAACTCAGGATCAGTAATGTATGTACACAGTGACTGCACCAGCAGAATAGTGAGGGCAGCTCTGGGGTATAATACAGGATGTAACTCAGGATCAGTAATGTAATGTATGTACACAGTGACTGCACCAGCAGAATAGGGAGTGCAGCTCTGGAGTATAATACAGGCTGTAACTCAGGATCAGTAATCTATGTACACAGTGACTGCACCAGCAGAATAGTGAGTGCAGCTCTGGAGTTTAATACAGGATGTAACTCAGGATCAGTAATGTATGTACACAGTGACAGCACCAGCAGAATAGTGAGTGCAGCTCTGGAGGATAATACAGGACAGGTAATGTGTGTACACAGTGACTGCCCCAGCAGAATAGTGAGCGCAGCTCTGGAGTATAATACAGGATGTAACTCAGGATCAGAAATGTATGTACACAGTGACAGCACCAGCAGAATAGTGAGTGCAGCTCCGGAGGATAATACAGGACAGGTAATGTATGTACACAGTGACTGCCCCAGCAGAATAGTGAGTGCAGCTCTGGAGTCTCACACAGGAAGGGGCGGAGCTTGAAGTGTGCTCGGTGTCTGCAGCTGCTTGGAAGGATCTCTGCAAAGGGAGGATTTTTTTTCCCTGGTCCACCTGCCTGCCTTCCCACAGAGAGACACTTATCCCTGGAACCGTGCGCCGGCTCCACCCTCCAGCAAGGCGGCTGGGGGTGGGAGGCCTCACATACCAGCAGGAGGCCATACTATCTAGCCGGTCCCAGGGGAGATGGCGAGGAAAAAGCCCTCGGGGGGCCGCAAGACCCCAGGAACCAAGACGCCCGAGGCTGGGACCGTGGCGGTTACTCCTTTCGGAGGAGGAGGAGGAGAGGCGGCCAGCGGAGGTGCGGTGGTGGAGCCCCCCAACATCTGGGGCTCCAAGGCAGCGGGGGAGCCTGTCACCACCTATGGCTCCCGCATCCACGCGCACCTCTGCGAATACGAGGAGGCCGCCAAACAGCTAAGGAGACTCCGGAATGAGTTGAAGGGAGCACGCATCATGGCGAAGAACAAGCTCCCTGCCTCAAGGAGAGCAGAGGTCACCGCCACGGTGCAGAGGCTGAAGGGGTCCATTACAGATCTAGAAAAACGGAGGGCAGAGATCCTGGCTGGGAGCGGCCCTTTCGAGGAGAAGCTCAAAAACGACGACCGGTTCAGGCCCTGACCGGTGGGTCTCCTGGGGGGTCAGGAGGCCCCAGCCAGGTGGAGAAGGAGGAAGATGGCGGCTGTGAGGTATCTGCGCCTGAAGACCTGGTGAGTGTAAACGCCCAGGTATCATGCAGCGGGATAGCCCCCGAGCAAGTGGCCCTCCCACCAGACTCCAGTAGTTCGGAGGAAAGTGGGAGCGAGGGGGAGGATGGAGGGAGTGGTATCAGCAGTGAGGGGGCTGCCTCATCCTGCAACAAGTGCGGCAGATCGAGTCCCCAGCACGGTTTGGCGAGCTGTTGTTTGGGGATGAGATCTGCGAGGATGGGGCAACCGGGAAGGGGAAGAAAAGAAAAAAAAAAGCCAGAGTCACCACCATAGACAAATTCGTCTATGCTCCCCTTCCTGGGGCCCCCCTGTCCCGTTGTGTGGAACCCGCTACCCACCCCGGCTCGGGCCCTGTGGTGGGTCCGCAGCAAGGGAGCGGGGAGAGAAGAGTCTGTCCGGGTCTGGGTGCCATGTCTGGTGGTGGCAGCTCGGACTCAGGCAGCGATATGGAGAGTGTCGGTGCCGGTGTTGTTGATGGTGGTGGTGCTGGGGCCCAGTCTGTGGCAGCGGGGGCTGGCCCGGCACCTAGAGTCGGTACAGCCGGGGCCGCATCTCCGGCGGCGAGAGCTGGGGTCTCTGGGCCCCCCACACGCGGATCCGCTCAGACTGGATCATTTTTGGGGGTCCAGAGACCAAGAAAGGGCGCGGAGTCTGCCGTAAGGCAGCAAGTTAAAAAGTGCAAGCTGTTGGTCGCTCCCCTGGCGGTGTCCGCGGCAGGGTCGGGGTCCTCTGCGCGTCGATCCAATAAGGGGTCCGTGCCGGGGGCCCCGCCGCCGCTGGGCACCGAGGGGGAGTGGCCAACCTTGCCAAAAGCGAGTGGTGGGTACAAGAAGGCGTGTAATGTATGTAGTACAGTTCATATAGCATCTTGTGCTTGGGTGCGATGAAAATACATGAGACACAGGTTTGATATAGAAGGTCTTGTATTACTTCATACAAGTTGGCAAAAATAGTCACACAGTTTGCAGACACAGAAGCAGGAGACACAGCAGGCCAGAGTAATCTAAGCTCAGCAATCACTCTCCACAACAGGTTCAGGATCTTCTTCTCTGTTACCGTAAGTCCATGCAAACGTGGGTCTTTCAAAGAGCAGGGTTCAGAGTCCACAAGTGCTTCAGAGTTCCTCAGTAGGAATAGCTGGAGTACAAGGTCCAAGGCTTTAGGAGTCAGGTCACAGGTTCACTGCAGGCTAGATTCTGAAGCACTGATTGCTCAGCTGTGGCTGCTTAAGAAGCAAAAGGAGAGAATCAGGGCGGGAACATGCAAGCTGGAAACTCCATTTTGACTGAGGGCAAGATAGCTGCAGCAAGACAGAAAGTAAAATGGCTGACGAACAAACTGAGTTTCAGGAACATGTACACAGAACCTTACATTACTCCCCCCTTAGGGACAACCTCCGGATGACCTCAGGCCAGGCCTGTGTGGGTACCTCTGATGAAACTGACGGAGCAAGCGAGGAGCATTAACGTTATTGACTGGTTCCCATGAGTTGTCCTCCACTGGGTAGCCCTGCCATTTAATCAGATATTGTAACTGATTTCTATACAACCTGGAATCTAAAATCCTTTCCACCACAAATTCTTCCTGACCATCGACTAGCACTGGGTCAGGGCAAGGAGAAGAACGTCCAGGAAACGTATTGGGTGTCGCAGCCTTTAGTAGGGATACATGAAAGACAGGGTGAATTCTCATAGTTCTGGGCAGTTGAAGACGACAAGCAACGGCACTTATAATTTTACTGATTTTATAGGGTCCAATGTACTTATGTCCCAACTTAGACGATGGAATCCTTAACTTAAGATTTCTGGTTGACAGCCAGACCAAGTCTCCTACCTTGAAAGCTGGTGCAGGTTTACGAAATTTATCTGCTGCTTTCTTGTACCTTTCCTGAGCCGATTCCAGATTCTCCTTTAGAAGATCCATATTCTTCTGTAAAGACGTGATTCTTTCAGCCACTGCTGGTAAAGGCGTTTCTATGGGAAATCGTGGTAGAATGTTAGGATGATAACCTAGATTAGAGTAAAAAGGAGACTGTTTAGTGGAGGCACTCTGAGAGTTGTTATACGAGAACTCAGCTAATGGAAGTAGATCCACCCAATCATCCTGTAGGTGGCAGATAAATGTAACAGAATATAGGTGGAAAACATCACCCCAAGTTATACCAATGATTATAATCAAAATAAATAGGACTAATAGGGAAACTGCCAAAGAGCTAAGCCAATACACAGAAGGAAATAGCAGCCAAGAAATCCCATAAAAATTACTTTATTAACAACGTATATTTAAAATTACATAGGATAGGTAATTCGAACATCTGGGGAAAGTCATAAGGAATGCCAGTATAATCCCTCCATGAGATCTGGTCAAGACCAAATAGCTGATAATACAATCAAAGTTCTCTACACACATGTGCTGCACATATAGACCACTTGCAGTAATAGCATAGTGCTAGATAATATAGACATAATGAACCCAGCCTATAGTGCAATACTACCTTTAACAGAAGTATAGCTCAGCCTTCAGATCAGGACCCAGATCCACCCCAACGCGCGTTTCGGAGCGCGGCTCCTTCCTCAGGGGGCGTACATGGAACTGCTATATGGCGGTTTATATACCCACATATTGTCACCGGTCTGACTCACCCACAGTGCATCGCGCTCACCACAGCCTGTGCATAAAATTAATTAGTCCGTTGCTGCCTCTCATTGTGCCGCATACCGCCGCCATATCCGCAAGCCCTCATCCATGACGTCAGCATCCGGAACTCCGTGGGGCCCCACGTGACCGGACGCCGACGAAACAGGGAGAAGGCATCGCGAGAGCGGCCGGGCATGCGGCGCATGCGCACTCGCAATGTGGACACCGCAATTACATTTTAGATACTGGCATAACAGTGGAGTAAGTACCGCATAGCGGTCATACACACCACAATCAAAACCACGCCAGTGCATCACAATTCACAGGCAGTATATAAGATTATTAGGACTATGCAAAAAACTATATTGCTGGCTCTGTGTGTGGGTCAAACCGCCGACCAATTAAAACCACCAAACAAGACAGAATCACCACAAAATCGACCAAAGAAGCAAAAATAAAAATAAAAAAGACATAAACAAAATAACCAAATATATATCACAGAAAAAATGAATAAGATACAAAAACAATATAACGAAAAATAACAGATAAATAGCAATTAAAAAAAAAATAAAAAAGTGCTAAAAAGAAAGAAAAAATAATAAAAAAGAAAAAGTACAAATGAAAATGAATATACATATATTAAGATAATAAACCCTTATAAATCGTACAATATCATGATCCTATGTCTTTACAATTCTTCTTGTTGAGAGAAGTCACTGATCATCAAGTTATATTCCGAGTGTCTAACTCTTCAAATATTCGGGATTGTCCAAGAATAAACACATTGATCTATATAAAATTAACAAAATAATTAAAATCAATGTCAAGACATTCAGAATGATCCACGACACGCGAACGGGGATCAAAGGTAAGGAGCAAAAGACAGATTTTCATTCAGCCCTTTAGGGTGGATTGTTTGTAATATCCAGATCCATTTAGTTTCCAGCTGCCCCAGTTTTTTAGTTAGATTACCCCCCCTGATGTTAATGTGAGCATATCGATGCCACGTACCTTCAATAAGGCACTATCACATTGATGGAAATCATGGAAATGACGTGGTAACGTTTTAAAGAGGATGTGTCCGTGCAGCAGGAGGCCGCCTGGATCCCCAACACATGTTCGCGAGTGCGTACCTTCAACTGTCTAGATGTTAAGCCGACGTATATCAAACCACACGGACATGTAGCATAGTATATTACATATCTAGACGTACATGTAATCCGGTGTTTGATCTTAAAGTTTTTAGAACCGTCGGAATTTACAAATGTGGCACTACGCTGAATGTTAGGACAGGCGACACACCTGCCGCACGGAACACAGCCATTAACCATGGGCATAGAGTCCAAAAAGGTGGACCCCACGTGTGAATAGTGACTAGTGACCAGCATGTCACGCAGATTTCTCGCTCTTCGGAAGGTAATCATGGACGCTCTGGAATAAACTTTTTAATGATCGGATCCACCATTAGAATTGGCCATGCTTTCATAAGGGCTGCTCTAATTAGCCCATGTTGTGAATTATACGTTGTCACAAACCTAGACTCTCTCTGATTGATAGCCTCTGGCCTACATTGCTAATAAAAAGTCTATTACGATTTGTATGTTTTGCCCGATGGTATCTTTTTTTAAAGATCGTCTACTATATCCACGGCAAGGAAACGAGATTTTAATTCCTCAGCTCTACGTGTAAAGTCTTCCTCCGAAGAGCAAATATTTTTAAACGCAAAAATTGCCCTACCCGGGGTGCCCCTTATCATGTGTTTAGGATGACATGAGGATGCATTAATAATGTATTTGATGCCGTTATTTTCCGGAAATATCCGTTCTGATACATCCTGTGTCATCCCCATAGATAGAGACATCCAGAAAGTCAATCTTGTTTTTGTCACACACCGGGGTAAGTTTGATATTCAAATCGTTGTCATTCAGATACGAAACAAACTGCGAGAGGTCCATGGAGTTGCCATGCCAGACGAAAAAGATGTCGTCGATGTAGCGTGCCCAAAATAGGAACACGCTCCACAGACCCAATCCGTCAGACATAAAGAGGTCCCTCTCCCACAACCCCAGGAACAGGTTAGCATAGGAGGGCGCGAAGGCCGCCCCCATAGCTGTACCTGGAGCTGTAGGTAGAAGGACCCCTTAAACACAAAAAAGTTGTGAGTGAGGGTGAACTCCAAAAGCTCCAAGATGAGGTCCCTTAAACCTACGGGATAGTGTAGAGGTAGCCAAAAAGAATTTAAACCGCCCTTAGACCATCTGTGTGGCGGATGCTTGTATAGAGGGACAACATCAAGGGATGCAGTAGGTGTCACCTCAAGGCACAGTCCATCGACCTTCCGCAGCAAGTCTCCCGTATCCTTAAGGAACGAGGGAAGACTGGACACTAGTGGCTGCAGGTAGTGTTCCTATCCATCTATTAATATTCTCGAGATAGTTTCCTCTACCAGACACGATAGGCCTGCCAGTGGTGACCTCAGATCTTTATGTATTTTAGGCAACAGATATAATGTAGCAATGGTGGGTTTCTTTAACACTCAATGCCAACGCCAACTCCTTGGTGATAACGTCGTTGTCTAGTGCCCTTTTCAGTATAGTATCTAGTTTACACATAAATGCAGAGAGGGGTTGTATGTCAATTTTCCTATAACACATAGGAGTATTGAGTTGTTTAAATACTTCTCTCTCATACATTTCTCTAGGCCACACAACTAAACACATGATAAGGGGCATCCCGGTAGGGCAATTTTTGCTTTTAAAAAAACGTATTTGCTCTTCGGAGGAAGACTTTACACGTAGAGCTGAGGAATTAAAATCTCGTTTCCTTGCCCGTGGATATAGTAGACGATCTTTAAAAAAAGCATACCATCGGGCAAAACATACAAATCGTAATAGACTTCTATATAGCAATGTAGGCCAGAGGGCTATCAATCAGAGAGAGTCTAGGTTTGTGACAACGTATAATTCACAAACATGGGCTAATTAGAGCAGCCCTTATGAAAGCATGGCCAATTCTAATGGTGGATCCGATCATTAAAAAGTTTATTCCAGAGCGTCCCATGATTACCTTCGAAGAGCGAGAAATCTGCGTGACATGCTGGTCACTAGTCACTATTCACACGTGGGGTCCACCTTTTTGGACTCTATGCCCATGGTTAATGGCTGTGTTCCGTGCGGCAGGTGTGTCGCCTGTCCTAACATTCAGCGTAGTGCCACATTTGTAAATTCCGACGGTTCTAAAAACTTTAAGATCAAACACCGGATTACATGTACGTCTAGATATGTAATATACTATGCTACATTGTCCGTGTGGTTTGATATACGTCGGCTTAACATCTAGACAGTTGAAGGTACGCACTCGCGAACATGTGTTGGGGATCCAGGCGGCCTCCTGCTGCACGGACACATCCTCTTTAAAAACGTTACCACGTCATTTCCATGATTTCCATCAATGTGATAGTGCCTTATTGAAGGTACGTGGCATCGATATGCTCAACATTAACATCAGGGGGGGTAATCTAACTAAAAAAACTGGGGCAGCTGGAAACTAAATGGATCTGGATATTACAAACAATCCACCCTAAGGGGCTGAATGAAAATCTGTCTTTTGCTCCTTACCTTTGATCCCCGTTCGCTGTCGTGGATCATTTGAATGTCTTGACATTGATTTTAATTATTTTTTTTAATTTATATTGATCAATGTGTTTATTCTTGGACAATCACCGAATATTTGAAGAGTTAGACACTCGGAGTATAACTTGATGATCAGTGACTTCTCTCAACAAGAAGAATTGTAAAGACATAGGATCATGATATTGTACGATTTATAAGGGTTTATTATCTTAATATATGTATATTCATTTTCATTTGTACTTTTTCTTTTTTATTATTTTTTCTTTCTTTTTAGCACTTTTTTTATTTTTTTTTAATTGCTATTATCTGTTATTTTTCGTTATATTGTTTTTGTATCTTATCATTTTTTCTGTGATATATATTTGGTTATTTTGTTTATGTCTTTTTTATTTTTATTTTTGCTTCTTTGGTCGATTTTGTGGTGATTCTGTCTTGTTTGGTGGTTTTAATTGGTCGGCGGTTTGACCCACACACAGAGCCAGCAATATAGTTTTTTGCATAGTCCTAATATCTTATATACTGCCTGTGAATTGTGATTATATACTGCCTGTGAATTGTGATGCACTGGCGTGGTTTTGATTGTGGTGTGTATGACCGCTAGCGGTACTTACTCCACTGTTATGCCAGTATCTAAAATGTAATTGCGGTGTCCACATTGCGAGTGCGCATGCGCCGCATGCCCGGCCCGCTCTCGCGATGCCTTCTCCCTGTTTCGTCGGCGTCCGGTCACGTGGGGCCCCACGGAGTTCGGATGCTGACGTCATGGATGAGGGCTTGCGGATATGGCGGCGGTATGCGGCACAATGAGAGGCAGCAACGGACTAATTAATTTTATGCACAGGCTGTGGTGAGCGCGATGCACTGTGGGTGAGTCAGACCGGTGACAATATGTGGGTATATAAACCGCCATATAGCAGTTCCATGTACGCCCCCTGAGGAAGGAGCCGCGCTCCGAAACGCGCGTTGGGGTGGATCTGGGTCCTGATCTGAAGGCTGAGCTATACTTCTGTTAAAGGTAGTATTGCACTATAGGCTGGGTTACATTATGTCTATATTATCTAGCACTATGCTATTACTGCAAGTGGTCTATATGTGCAGCACATGTGTGTAGAGAACTTTGATTGTATTATCAGCTATTTGGTCTTGACCAGATCCTCATGGAGGGATTATACTGGCATTCCTTATGACTTTCCCCAGATGTTCGAATTACCTATCCTATGTAATTTTAAATATACGTTGTTAATAAAGTAATTTTTATGGGATTTCTTGGCTGCTATTTCCTTCTGTGTATAGGTGGCAGATAAAGCAGCGGAGATACTGCTCCAGGGTTTGATTGGTTCGTTCTGTCTGTCCATTAGTCTGGGGATGAAAAGCAGAAGAAAGGTTTACTTTAATGTCCAATGCTGCACAGAAATTTTGCCAAAACCTAGAAGTGAATTGCACCCTCGATCCGAAATAACCTCATCCGGTACTCCATGTAAGCGAAACACATCTTTAATCATCAAATCTGATGTCTGTTTTGCAGTGGGTAAGCCGACACAAGGATAAAATGAGCTGCCTTTGTTAGACGGTCAACCACCACTAGAATGGTGTTCTTCCCTTGAGAGGTTGGTAACTCCACAATGAAGTCCATAGAAATGGATCCCCACGGGCGGGACGGGGTGGGAAGAGGCTGTAACAGACCAGTTGGTGAGGAGCGAGGTGTTTTGCATCTTGCACAGACTTCACATGAGTGACATAGTTTAAAACATCCTTCCTGCAAGTGGGCCACCAAAAGAAACGAGAAGAAATTCCTGTGTCTTTAGAATTCCTCTATGCCCAGCTATCTTGGAATCGTGAATGAGTTGCAATACTCTCAATCTGACTGTTTCAGGAATATACAGCGTTGTCCCTGAATCCACACACCATTCTTAAAGACAAGACTTACGTCCCTTGGGGGTTGTGCCAACAAGGAATCCGCATGGTATGCTTCCTTGATGTCCTTAAGTAGGTCTTGATTATGAATCACTCCCAGGAATCTAGAGTCAGGAAGAATAGTCTTAGGAGGAGTAATTGGACGTGTCTCTGCTGAGTAAATCCTAGAGAGTGCATCAGCCTTTCCATTGCGCGATCCTGGTCTATAAGAGATGATAAAATTAAATTGGTTTAGAAAAGATTCCAGCGAGCCTGGCGAGGAGTCAGGCACTTAGCCGACCTGATAAACTCAAGGTTACGATGGTCTGTCAGGACGACTATTTGCTGTGCAGCTCCCTGAAGAAGGTGTCTCCATTCTTTGAAGGCGGCAATAATGGCCAACAACTCTCTATTGCCCACATCGTAGTTCCTCTCAGCCGAAGACAACTGCTGGGAAAAGAAGGCACAGGGATGCAAGACATTCTTCTCACCTGTTCTCTGAGAGAGTATAGCTCCAACGGCACAGTCTGAAGCATCCACCTCTATTATGAAGGCAAGCTCGGGGTTGGGATGTACTAGGATAGGTGCAGTGGTAAATTTATCTTTTAGACGGGAAAATGCTTCCTGGGCTTGGGGAGCCCAGGAGAACCTAGACTCTTTCCGGGTAAGTTGGGTGATAGGTGACACTACCTCAGAGAAATTTCTAATGAAACGTCTATAGAAGTTGGCAAACCCGATGAAGCGCTGTACCTCCTTCACATTTCTAGGACTTGGCCAATCCTTGATGGCTTGGGTTTTGCTTCCATCCATACTAATTCCTTGTGTAGACAGTACATACCCCGAAAATTGAATTTCGGTCCTATGGAATTCACACTTTTCAAGTTTGATGTAAAGATGATTTTGTCTTAGACGTTCCAAGACCATTCTCACATGTCCATGATGTTCCTCTGTGGAGTTAGAAAAAATTAGAATATCATCCAAATAAATTACCACGAATGTATCTAGGAGATCCCTGAAGATGTCATTCACCAAGTGTTGGAAAGTGGCTGGGGCGGTACTCAGACCAAAAGGCATAACTAGATATTCAAAGTGTCCATAGCGTGACCTGAATGCAGTCTTCCATTCATCCCCAGGTCTAATACGGACCAAGTTATAGGCCCCACGGAGATCTAGTTTAGAGAAAATTTTGGCATGTCGCACTCTCTCCAATAACTCAGGGATTAAAGGCAATGGATAACGGTTTCTAATAGTAACCTTATTGAGTTCCCTATAGTCTACGCATGGTCTCAGAGATCCATCTTTCTTCTTTACAAAGAAGATGGGTGCACCTGCAGGAGATGAAGAGGGGCGTATGAAGCCCTTGGCTAGATTTTCGTCTATGTAATCCTTTAAAGCCTTTAGCTCGGGCCCCGCCAGGGGGTAGATCTTACCAAAAGGTATCTCTGCTCCAGGCAATAATTCAATTGGACAATCATATGGACGGTGAGGAGGAAGCTGGTCAGCGTTCTTCTTGTCACATAAATCCACATAGTCCTGGTATACAGCTGGTAGTTCAGGGACTGACATGGTTCCTTTAGGAACAGAGCAAGCTGAAACTTTTGGACTCCTCTGTTTCTCTGGAAAGTGTAATTCCTTGGTCTCCCAGTTAATGGTAGGATTCTGAGCCTGCAGCCATGGTAGCCCTAGAATAATGGGAAAGTGGGGAGAAGAGATAAGCATAAAGGACAGTTTCTCTTGATGATCTTTACCCATAAGAACCCTCAAAGGCTCTGTTTCCTGATCCACTGGTCCAGAGGTCAGCAGGGAGCCATCCACAGTTTCCATCTGTACTGGAGTAGCCTTCTTCACTGAACGTATCCCCTGTTTCAGAGCAAAGGAGACATCCATAAAATTTCCACTTGCCCCTGAGTCGATCATAGCAGAGCTAGACACCCAAGCTGAGTCAACCCAGAGTTTGATGGAAAGAAAGCAATGAGAATTGTTTTTCTTACAACTCAGCTGGGACACCGCTGAGGAAACTTGAAAAATGGCAGCGTTTACACAGTCAACGTCCTCAGAGGTAACGGAGTTTAAGTCCGAGAAATCAAGATCTGTTGCTGCAGATCTCTCTGGAGCCTGAGGCTCGGACCTGACAGATCCCCTCTCGCAACACTCACAATGAATGAGTGCTGCAGTAGTCTTACGAGAACGGCTGGGGCAGTTTATAATGAAGTGCCCTGACTTACCACAATAGAAACATAGATTTTCCTTAAAACGATGTTCCTTGCGTGCATCACTAACCCGTCGTTGTAAAGAGTCTACCTGCATGGGTTCAGGTTCAGGTTCCCGTGTAATCCTACTCAAAGGTTCCTTAGCTGGAGAGGAAGGTAGGAAAAGGTTAGTGCGATTGCTTTCGAACCATCTCTCTTGCCTGCGTTCAGTCAGACGAGTATCAATACGATGCAGTAGTTAATAAAGTCACCTAACGCAGTGGGAGGGTCGGCACGAGCAAGTTCATCCTTAATCAGTGGAGATAACCCCTTTCGAAAAATAGATTTTTTGGCGGAACTGTCCCAGGTGGTATCAAGGGCCCATCTCCTGAAATCCAAGGCATATTCAGCTACCGAGTGCTTACCTTGGCGCAAAGCTAACATGGCTGCTTCAGCTGTTGCACCTCGATTGGGGTCATCAAACACCTGCCCCATGGCTGAAATAAAAGCATCAAGGTGATTCAAACAATCATCCTCAGTCTCAATCAGAGGGTTTGCCCACATCAAAGCCTTGTTGGTAAGCAACATAATTATAGT
The DNA here is from genome assembly GCA_033576555.1 of Oophaga sylvatica. Classification (NCBI taxonomy): domain Eukaryota; kingdom Metazoa; phylum Chordata; class Amphibia; order Anura; family Dendrobatidae; genus Oophaga; species Oophaga sylvatica. Next base: position 15,115 of record JARQOD010005035.1, read on the forward strand.
AAGCACCTTAGATCGTTCAGTGGGAAATTGTGAAGCATGTGCAGAAAAAAAAAGATTGCATTGATTAATAAATCCCCTGAATTTCTCACGTTCACCGCCAAAACGAAAAGGGGGCAACTTGGGAATCCCAGAACTCGGGGCTACGGCAGGAGCCTGGACTCGCTCCTCTAGAGCCTCAATCCTGGCTCGCAAATCCTGGGCAGTCTGTCCAAACACTTGCAAATTGTGATTAGTGAGGTCCTGTAGGCTTGAAAAACGGGTCTTTATATTCTGCAAATCTGCAAGGATATTATCAGTCACTCCGCAAAGTTCCTTTATGCGGGCCTCCATTTTCCAGATCTTTTAAGACAGGAGTACTGGAAGAAGAGGAGAGGAGAAAAAAAAAAACAATAGTGTTTACCTGTGGTAACACTGCAGAGAGAAAAAAAATTAAGGGAACTGCTCACCTGGAATGGTTGTGAGAAGTCACAACCACTATCATCACAGAAAGTTCACCCGGACATCTGATATCCACAGTTACAGCAGACAGAAAAGAGAAAAAAAAAAAAAAAAACAATAGTGTTTACCTGTGGTAACACTGCAGAAAAAAAAAACACTTAAGGGAATTGCTCACCTGGAATGGTTGTGAGAAGTCACAACCACTGTCATCACAGAAAGTACAACCGGACATCCGATATCCACAGTTACAGCAGACACAGCCTTTCCAGACCAGCAGACACTAACGTTTTGGCTTCAGAATCTTGTAATGTATGTAGTACAGTTCATATAGCGTCTTGTGCTTGGGTGCGATGAAAATACATGAGACACAGGTTTGATATAGAAGGTCTTGTATTACTTCATACAAGTTGGCAAAAATAGTCACACAGTTTGCAGACACAGAAGCAGGAGACACAGCAGGCCAGAGTAATCTAAGCTCAGCAATCACTCTCCACAACAGGTTCAGGATTTCTTCTCTGTTACCGTAAGTCCATGCAAACGTGGGTCTTTCAAAGAGCAGGGTTCAGAGTCCACAAGTGCTTCAGAGTTCCTCAGTAGGAATAGCTGGAGTACAAGGTCCAAGGCTTTAGGAGTCAGGTCACAGGTTCACTGCAGGCTAGATTCTGAATCACTGATTGCTCAGCTGTGGCTGCTTAAGAAGCAAAAGGAGAGAATCAGGGCGGGAACATGCAAGCTGGAAACTCCATTTTGACTGAGGGCAAGATAGCTGCAGCAAGACAGAAAGTAAAATGGCTGACGAACAAACTGAGTTTCAGGAATATGTACACAGAACCTTACAAGGCGGTGGTGGCCTGCGAGGGGGGCGTGTCCTCCTCGGCCGCTGTCCCACCCGCTATTGTCGCGTCTGGCGGGGGGGCGTAGCCTTGCGGGCTGCTGCCTCACCCGCTATGACTACGGCTGGCGGTGGGGGCGTGGCCTCGGCGGCCGCAGCTCCGCTCGCTGTGCTCGCGGCTGGCGGGGGGAGCGTGGCCTTTCGGGCCTTCGCTCTACCCGCCATTGCCGTGACCAGTGGGGGGGCGTGACCTCGGCGGGCCCGCTGCCTTCTGTCCCACCCAAAACAATGCCCGAGATAGCTGGCAAGGGGTTGCTGGGGTCCGCAGCCCACTTATCTCCATCTAGTGGTGCGGGGGCTCCGGTGCCCCAAGAGAAGCCAGCGCAGGTTTCCAGTGGGGGGCAGGGTGCAGAGGCAGAGCCCGGCCCTGCCCCAAATGTAACAACAAAAAAAAAATGGAGCCAGAGAGCCCAGGAAGTGCTGCTGCTCCTGAGCCCAGGCAGAGCTTACTAGGTGGGCTCTGTTCTGCAGCTCGTAAAGGGGCGGCAGTACTCCTGGGCAAAAATAATGCGGGGCAGAGCACCGATCAGCCAGGGCCCCCAGCAGGAAAAAAACTAAACTGCAAGAAAAAGAATATTGAAAATTTTGATGAATTGGCTGAGGTGAATGGTATGAGTGAGGTGAGTGACATGAGTGACGTGGATGTGTGAGTGAAATGCGGAGGGAGTGAGTGTTGGTGTAAGTGGGAGCAGGGTGGTGAGGGAGGGGCTGGCCCATCTGGCCCCCCAGCAGTGAGACCCCGTTCTTTTGCGGGGGTTGTGGCTGGGGCTCCGGGGGGTTCTCGGGGGTCTCCTTGCCTCCGGTCTCTGGGGACGGCGTTTTGCACCCCGTTTTCTGGAGGCCCTTAAAAAAGGAGAGCGGTCGGTCAATGGTTGGAGAGACATGGCCTGGCCGCCTTCCAAGATAGAAGGGAGGGGGAAACCATTTGGTCCCTCCCGACAGCCGGGCAAGGGCCGGACAGGAGGAATGTGGTCCGTCTTCGCTGGAGGGGCGGTGAAGCTTGCCCACCCAGGAGTAGGGTGGTGGAGCTCCTCCTGAAGATGGGCTTCAGGGCGACGGACATCTTTGCCCTGATCCATCCCTCGGCCACCCTATTCTTCGACATCAGTTTCGTTCGGCCGGAGGGGCTAGAGCTCTTTTGGTCTAATTACGAGCTGGTGAAGGGGGAGCCCGGATGGCGAGACTTCGCCGTACAGGCGTTGTCTCGCCAAAATGCCGTTAAGAGAGTGACCGTGGTGACTTGTAACGAGTCACTCTCCGGCGTTGACATCATGACGTGGCTTTCCCGTTATGGGGAAGTCACGGACGTCCCCAAAAAAAATCGGGACGAGTTCGGTATCTGGTCGGGGGGCTGGACCTTCATGATGAAGTTGAAGGTCTCAGGGGGTACCGTCACCCACATCCCTTCCTCGGCGTTCCTAGGGAGGGACAGGATCCTGGTCTTCTACCAGGGGCAGCCGAAGGTCTGCCACAAGTGCGGTGATCGCCGCCACTTCAGCGCAAGCTGCAAGGTGCAGAAATGTGCCTTGTGTGGTGGGGTAGGTCATCTCGCCGCATCTTGCAAGGACATTCGGTGCCACCTGTGTGGTGACCTAGGTCACCCGTATAGCCGCTGCCCTCGCTCCTTTACCAATGCCGCTGCAGGCCCGGTGGGGGGAGACCGTGAGGGGGCAACCCTTGGCGGCGCGACCTCTGCTGTGGCAGGTGGTGGTGGCGGGAGAGGGGCTAAGGGGCCAGTGAGGAAGGACAAGGCCAATAGAGGTCCCTCTTACCAGAGGAGACAGGAAAACGCCACGGGGGTGAGGGGCGGGGAGAGCCTCAGGCAACTGGGGTGATGCCTGCCCTCCCCTCTAGGCCGGTGGCCGGTGTCTCTGAGGCCCCGGGGAGGAAGAGGTATGCGAGGAGATCAGGAGGATGGAGAGGGAGGAAAACCTGGCTGACTCCGACAACTGCTCCCAGTATGAAAGTGTGGATGAGGAGGTCACGGATCAGCCTACAGTAGAGAAGGGTGATAAAAAGCGTACCGGAAGGAGGAAGAAGAAGGTGGTTAAGCCTTCCAAACCTCCTCCCCCGACCGTAAGTATGCCAACGGAAGGGCTCACCGGCTCCCCTCTGATCGCCCTCTCCAACCGGTACCAAGCCCTCGACGACCCTGCTGGGACGGAGGTCGGGGGCGAGGGGCCGGGGGCGCCATCTGGGAGCCTTCAGGGGATGGCGGAGTCTGTCCCCCAGGGGACGCTGTTTCCTCTGGGGGGGGACAGACCTGGAGCCGGAGGCAAGGAGACCATGGGGATGGATACCTCGTCTTCCCTAAAACGGAAGGGATCAGATCCCTCTTCGGAGGGGAAAGATGGGAAAGACGGGGTGGGGAAGAAGAAGGCCATCTAACTCAATCACCCATGATGGCGGAACTCACCCCGTTGACTCTGGCGTCCATTAATGTCGCCAGTATTAAGTCAGATGCGGCCAGATTTGCGGCCTTTGATTTTTTCACCCGATTTGAGGCTGAAATTTTGTTTTTGCAAGAGACCCGACTAACAGACATGGGGGTCATCCATAAAGCCAGGAGGGAGTGGAGGTGTGGGGCCCTCATACTGGTCTCTTGCGGCCGAGCCGTATAGCGGGGTGGCGGTCTTTTTTAAGACCGCGGAGGTGGAATGCCGACGGGTTATTGAGATAGAAATGGGGAGGTGCCTGGTCTTAGACGTTTTCATGAGGGGACAGGAGCTTCGGCTCATAAACATCTATGGTCCACAATCCAAGTGGGACCGCAAATGTCTCTTCATGAAGATCAAGCCCTTTCTTTTTACGAGCCGGCAGGTGGTCTTCGGTGGGGATTTTAACACCATTACGAGATCCCGTGATAGGGGGGGCCCCGGAGGCCACCTGGCTTACGATAGTACAGCATTAAATAGTATAGCTAGCGAAGCTCGCCTGGTGGATGTCCACATCCGGCACACCCAGGTCACGAGGGTTTCACCTTTCATAGAGGTAGCTGTAGGTCTAGGATAGATAGTTTTTTTTGAAGGAGGATGCCATCTTTTCTGCAGTGTCCGCCGTTGAGGTGGAATTCTCCGATCACTGTTTAATTTTCTTTTCTCTGAATGTTACGGAGACTCCCGGATGGGAAGAGGGCTGTGGAAACTGAATTCATCCCTCTTGGAAGAAGCGGAAGTGAGACAGTCCTTTGAGGAATTTCTTCAGAGCCAGGTACCGCTTTTGGATCTCTGTAGCAGTAAGTCTGAGTGGTGGGAGATCTTCAAAGAGAGGGTGGCGGGGTTCTTCCGTCAGCTCTCGAGCCTCAGGAGTCTGAACAGGCACCGCTTGTATCAGGCTTTGAGGAGGAAACTCGAGCAGCTCGTCTCGACTGGGGGTGACCGTGAGGAGATCTCCAGGGTGAAGTCTTTGCTCAAGAGGTGTCAGTATGATAGGCACACATCTTTGGTTTTTGAGAGGGATTTCGGGAGGTACCGCTCGCCGACCCTTACAGAAACTGTAAGATGTCAGTGAATTGTAAGATGGTGACAGGACTGATCGACAGTACGGGTTCCCTGAACCGATCCAAATCAGGGATCCTGGAGGTGGTCAGATCCTTCTACTCGCACCTCTTGGAAAAGAGGGATCTGGATCGGAACGGGATGTCGGCTTTCCTGGCTGAGACCATTCCTGAGCCAGGAGATGACCCCTCTTCTTGATGTTTTGGCTTCGGCCCAAAAAATCACCAAGTCCTGATGGCTTAACATCCGAGTTTTACAAGGCCTTTAGGGACTCCTTGGTCCCCCTCTTGACTGAGGTGTTTAATGAGTGCCTTTCCTCGGGTGCTCTTCCCAGCTCAATGAGGAGGTCAGCCCTGATTATCCTATCAAAGGGTAAGGACTCGTCCCGTATTGAGAACTGGCGTCCCATAGCGCTTCTCAATGTGGACCGGAAGGTTCTGGCAAAGGTGCTGTTTAATCGGCTGGTGAAGTTTGCACCCCAGCTCCTTTCGGGGGCACAGCACTGCTCTGTTCCAGGCCGCAGTACTTTTAGTGCTGTGCTCGGTGTCCGAGAGGCAGTGGAGCAGGGCAGGGCAGGTCACTGGAAGGGGTACTTGCTGTCCTTAGATCAAGCGAAGGCCTTTGACAGGGTGAATCACGAGTAACTCTGGTCTGTCCGTTTGAGGTACGGTCTGCCTGGGAGGTTTGTAAATTGGTTAGAGACCTTATACCAGGGGGCTGAGACTTTTCCACTCGTGAACGGTTGGGTTGGTCACCCTTTTGAGGTGAGTTCCGGGGTCCGCCAGGGTTGTCCTCTGAGCCCACTTTTATAAGTGTTCGCGATCGATCCCTTCTTGAGGAGGGTAGATCGTGGACCGTTGGTGGGAGTCGGGATGGACCGGGCGGAGCCGGGGGCCACTCTGAGGGTGGTAGCGTACGCTGACGACGTCTCCCTCTTTGTGTCCTCGAGAGAGGAGGCGGATTGGGTCATGTCTGAGGTCGAACGCTACTCGGAGGCGTCCGGGTCCATGATCAACCGGGAAAAGTGCGAAAGTCTCTGGCTGGGAGGGGGAGATCCTAGTTTTGATCTCCCGGACACCCTTCCAGGGCCCCAGACCTCCGCCAAAATCCTAGGCATCGAATTTGGCCCCGGGGACTACCCCCAGCAAAATTGGGAGGGCAGACTTAAGATCGCCGCCCAAAAGGTGGACCAGTGGAAGGGTTGGTCTTTAACCCTGAGGGAAAGGGTCAACTTGGCCAAAGGCTTTCTGCTTCCCTTGTTAATATACCTGGGCAGTGTCTGCGTCTTGCCAGAACCTCTCTGGACACGGGTCTATAGCCTTTTCTTCCAGCTATTATGGGGGAACAGGCTTAACCTAATTAAGAGAGAGGTCACGTACCGCACGAGGAGACTAGGTGGGTTGGGTATGGTCAACCCGGTGGTGTTTCTGATAAACACCTTTCTTAAGATCAATGTTGCCAACCTCTATTCAGAGAGGGCTCCTCCGTGGGTATTCTCCTGCAGGGGTTGGTTTCGGCCTTTCTTCCAGGAATGGGAGACAGGAGGGCAGGTGAAGGACCTGCGCACACCACGCGGACATCTCCCGGCTTATGCTACCCCGGTTCTGAAGGTGATCCGCCGGTGGGTCTGGGAATGTGGGAAATCAGGACCATGTCTAGGAAATTCCTTGACAGCAGGGTTCTGTTGACCCATTTCCAGAAGCCCCGGTGCTCAAGGATTGCCCAGGCCGGGATCTGGAGGTTGGGCTTGGGTTATTAAATTCCAAGCGGATCCCCTTGAAGTTTTGGGACTTGGCCTGGCGCTGCTTCCATGGGAGGCTGTATGTAAGGGACAACCTGAAGTGCAGGAGCTCCGATGATCGGGGTTGTCCCCGTGAGGAGTGTGGCGACATGTTGGAAAGCATGGAGCACTTCCTCCTTCAGTGTCCCTTTAATACAGGGGTCTACAACAGGGTGGGTGCTTCCATAGGCTGGCCTAGGCTGGCGTCCCTTTCTTATCCGGAGTGGGCTTATGGGGCATTCAGATCCCTGGGTGGCCGAGAACGGAGCACTTTATTCCTGGTTAGTGTAGTCATTAGGTTCCACACTTGGAGTGCACGGTGTTTAGTTTCCACGCAGCGGAAAGTCCTCCCCCAGGATGAGGTGGTTAGAAACATCTTGGGTGACCTGGGGAAGGTGCGCTCTTTGGATTTCGAGAGGCTGGGCGCGAGGAGGGTCTCTTGGCTTTGGAGGGGTTTCTCCTTTAACGTGCCTTAGGGAGAGCTGGTCTGTGTGAGATTGTTGGTAGGGTAAGATAAGGTGGTGTGGGTGTTGAGGGAGAGAAAAGTAGGGAAGGCAGGAGGGCCAGTTTAGGGATAGCTAGATAGTTAGTTTTGATAAGCTAGGTAGAGTAGGGATAGGTAGGGGCAGGTAGGGATAGTTAGGGTCAGTTTCTTTTCTTTTAGGGGCAGATTTAGTTGGTGAGGGACAGGGTGCGTGTGTTGGTGGTTAGGGACGGGGCCTCTTAGGACTCCAGTTTCCCGGTGGTGGGCTGGTGTGTGGCACATTTAGCTTTTTGTTTTGTAAATTCAGGAAATAATGGATATTGGGCTTGCAGGCGCTGAACTTGGGCTTGCAAGTTATGTGGTCAGTGTACAGTGTAAATGTTTATAATGTTGTGGTTTAAGCAAAGTGTGGTTAATGTAATGTAATGTGGGTAAAGTAATGTAATGTAGTGTTTTGTGTGGTAGGTCTGTTAATGTAATGTTTTGTATATAAGTGTAAATAGTTATATGTTTGGGGGGGTATAGTTTAGGTTGGGTGGGGGTGTTTGTGTGGGGGGAGGGCATGGAACTTGCCATGGACCCGAAAAATTTCTAAGGGCATAAACTTTCATGGACCCGTAAAGATTGCTGTGAAAAGGGCATGAACTCATGGACCTGTGGTGTGGTGAGGGGGAAAAAAAAAATTAAAAAAAAAATTTAAAAAAAAAAAAAAATTTCCATATCTTAGTGTATATAGTAGTGTATATAGTAGCGTTTATATATAGGTTGTGTTGTATGTATGGCCAGGTGAGGCCTTTTTTCTTTTTTTTTTGGGGAGGTGCGTGAGTGTGTGTCAGTGTGAGTGTGTGTGCATGTTTCTTTTATGTCTTATATTTAATTTTGTTTAATGATAATGTCCCTGCTGGGGGTCCTTTGGAGCTGCAATAGTTCTGAAGAAGAGAAAGGACTAAGGACTCTGGACTTTTTGGTTTAATTTTGTTTTGAAGCTGGTTTCTTTTGTTTCTGTTATTTATCTTAGCAATGTTCATTTATGTACAGTTAGAAATTTATTATGGTATGTATTGTTTATATTTTTTATAATAAAAAGAGCTACAGGATGTAACTCAGGATCAGTAATGTAATGAATGTACACAGTGACTGCACCAGCAGAATAGTGAGTGCAGCTCTGGAGTATAATACAGGATGTAACTCAGGATCAGTAATGTATGTACACAGTGACTGCACCAGCAGAATAGTGAGTGCAGCTCTGGGGTATAATACAGGATGTAACTCAGGATCAGTAATGTATGTACACAGTGACTGCACCAGCAGAATAGTGAGTGCAGTGTGTCGACCGCGCACCACAATTGTGGGTTACCAGGGCAATGGGGTGCTCGGAGCCGAGCCCATGGAAGTCTATGGGGTTTGTCACAGGTAGCGGTGGCTCGGTCTGTGGCCCTAGCGGTCTGGCGTATGTTGGGGGATATATTTACAGGGGATAGATTTATATACAGTTCGTGACGCCACCTGTAGTCTTCTGGTAATTTGTACCAGCGCTGCTGTAGATCTCTGAGGGGATGGTGAGGCAGCTAGATGTCGGGTCCCCTACAGGTGGGACTCTTCCCTCAGGTCGGTAGTTAAAGCAGGGTTTGTGCAGGCATGCAAATAAATAACTCAGTCTCACACCGTCAGCGTCTTTCCATACCTTTACTTGCAAGATGGTAAGGCAGGTCCCAGGGAGGCTGATGGGGTTGATGGAGGATGAGCTTTGAGGCAACGGCTAAGCAAGTTAGGGGCCTCCTTTACTGTCCAATGTTGATGAGTCCAACCAGCTTGAAGCGTAGCTCCCTCTATAATTCCAGCTATTCCAAAGCTGTTCTGCCCGGTCAGTTTTTGTGGTCGGAGCCTTCCTGTGAGAAAGCTGAATTCCTATCTTGTCGTGCACTGACTCAAGGTCCTCACTTCCCCTGACCCCAGTTACGTACTGACTCTTCAGGGCTGCTTGCCACGACCTAAGGTCCGGTAAGCCTCTGGTCTTCTTTACCACTATGCTTGGAGCTATAGTGATCCTTCGGTCTCCAGTGACCGGTAGCAATGTGCAGGTATCCTATACCTATGGCACTTCTCTGCTCTCTTCCACTTTGCCCTTCGATTTGCTCGACTCTTAATAGATATCTCAGTCTGTCTTCCAGTGGGGCACAGCTCTGACTAGGCTGAGGTGAACTAGGCCACCTGTACTAGCCTCCACTTTCTGAACTGCTAATAGGCTCAGACTGGACACGTCTACTCTGTCCAAGGACAGGAAACTGACTGAATGAATCACTCCCCTCCACACCCCTGCTGGGTGTGTCCGAAGTGTACGTGATGTTATGAAGAGCCCTTAACTGTTACCTCTCCACTCATCCTCCTGGTATTGTGTACCAGGGCTACACATTCCCCCATGGTAAACGACAGCACTCCCGGGCTGTAAAATATAAAGAGACAATTTGGTTATGCATTTAAACATTAAACATTAAACATTAATTCGTCCCATCCGGGAGGTAAGGATGTCTTGAACGTTGCTAACAACACATTGAATATAGAAAAAATACGAAATATTAAATAAACATGTTCATAAATAAACAACAATATTCTTGTGAAGGACCCGCACCAAACCTTCAACGTGGGTCCTGGGTGGGCTGCAGGACATCCGAATGCAGACCTCACTCAGTGCCTCACCACACGGGTTTTATGTTCAGAGGTAAGTCAAGGCTTCGTGTGAAACCATTAAAAGGCACCTTAGTGCAACTATTTACAGGATACAGTTTTTGGGCTGGCTCAGTCCTCAGCCTCTAAGTCCATTATAAGACATAATGAAAAGACACATATTTATATAGACTTTTTACAATATTCACATCAATTCGTTATAATCACTGCTGATATCTAATGGGTAACTTCCCTTTTGTGATTCGCTCTGATCTACGTGGTGTAGCTTCAGGTATATCAAGTTGTGATCTGTCTGCACTGCGTAACGGCAAACTATAGAACTGCCTCAATCTTTCTATGGATCTGGCAAGCGTACTGATGGCTGGGCGGTGTGAGTCAGCTTCACCAGGGGATCCCATAGTATGGGGCGCTGCTTCAGATGATCCTTCTTGAGATTCCATAGGTTGAGGTGTTGCTGGGATGGGTAACTCCTGAACGGGCTCGACTGGCACCACGGGCACAACTGGAGGTAGAACTTCCTCTTGTGGCTGATAAAACTGCAACACCGGAACTATTACAGCATCTCCCAGTCTAGGCCAATCCGCAGGAAAATCTCCCAGATCGGTGTGTATGAGCTCTTCTTTTTTCTTTTTGATTGATGACAGGGTTCTTGTCACAACATTTTAAGGGTTCTGGACACAATTTCAAATGGTCTCTGGACACAGTGGATATTGTTCTTCCTCCGTCCTTACTGATGATACAAACTTTTCTGTTGTCATATTTAGAATCTTGTACAACGTAGGGTTCTTGCTCCCACTGGTTATCCAATTTGTGCATCTTCCTTTTTCTTTTTAATACTTCCTCTCCAGGCATCAAAGGCTTGGCAGGAGCATTTCGGTTGTAAACATCTTCCTGTTTCTCCCGTGCCTTGTTGAGACTTTCCTCTACACAGATTTGTACTCTTCTGTATTGCTCTTGCCGGTTGATGTCCCAGTTTTCAACGGCGTCGTCTGCCTCCGGTTCTACCACTCCAAGTTCTAGATCCATTGGTAGTCTCCTGGGCCTTGCTCTCATAAGATAGGCTGGAGTGCAGTTAGTGGAACTGACAGGTATATGGTTATACAAATCAACCAAATCAGGTAGTAAATCCGGCCATCGATTCCTGTCTTCCAACGGTATGGATCTCAACAAATCAAGGACAATATGGTTCATTTTTTCGCAAAGACCGTTGGTTTGAGGGTGATATGGTGTTGTTCTAATTTTCTTGCACCCGTACATGTGACAGAATTCCTTGAATAAATCAGCTTCGAAAGCAGGTCCTTGATCGGTTAATACTTGCTCCGGATACCCATGCGGTCTGCAGAAGCTTGCTTGAAAGGTTTTCGCGGCCGTCACTGCGGTTTGGTCCTTAACTGGAACAACCACCAGAAATCTGGAGTAATGGTCCACCATGGTCAGGGCGTATGAGTATCCAGATCTACTTGGTGACAATTTGACATGGTCCAGGGCCACAATCTCCAGGGGACGAGTCGTCCGGATAGGTTGCAGGGGTGCCTTCTGACTACCGTAGTCCTTTCTTCTGAGACCACAGGGTCCACAGTTCCGACACCACCTCTCAATGGAGCTGCGCATCCCTACCCAGTAGAACCGGCATCTCAACAAGGTCTCCAGCTTTCTCCAGCCAAAGTGTCCTGCTTGATCGTGGTATGCTTCCAACACCATTGGGACGTCTGCCTTGGGGACCACTATTTGCCAGACCATCTCATGGGTTCTGGGATTGACGTATCTCCTGCACAACTTCTCACGGTATAGGAACAACCTGCTTTTCTCGTTCCACAGGAGCTTGGCTGACATAGGTGCATCCTTTTCCAAAGAGGAGCCTTCCTGTCTTAACAACTCCTTGATGCGGCTGACCACTGGATCACTGTCCTGAGTCTCTTTCCAGCTGTGATGGGGTAAAGGATTTAATGTTGCACCAACCTGCTTTCTGTTGACTCGATGCTCGTGGACTACCCCATTTCGATGGAACGCAGGTAGCTCAATTTCTTCCAGGTCGTCCGATTCTTCTTCCGTATCAGAATCATGCGGCATTCGGGACAATGCGTCAGCATTAGCATTCTTTCGACCTGCCCGGTACTTGATAGTAAACTGGTAATTGGACAACCGAGCCATCCATCGCTGCTCCATGGCACCCAGCTTGGCGGTTTCCAGGTGCGTTAACGGGTTGTTGTCTGTGTACGCCGTGAACTTATTGGAGGCCAGATAGTGCTTAAATCTTTCAGTAATGGCCCAGACCAGCGCCAGAAACTCCAGCTTGAAGCTGCTATAATTTTCCGGATTCCTTTCAGTTGGCCTGAGTTTTCTGCTGGCATATGCGATGACTTTTTCTTGGCCATTCTGCTTCTGACTGAGAACTGCTCCCAACCCTTCATTACTGGCGTCGGTGTACAACAGGAACGGTTGGCTGTAATCAGGATAGGTTAAGATCTCATCACCTGTAAGGATCTCTTTCATCTTTTGGAATGCTTCAGCCTGTTCCTTACCCCAATTAAAGGGAGGGTTTCTGCTCTTTAGGGATTGTCCTACTAGGAGGTCCTGTAAAGGAGCTGCCTTCTTCGTGTAATCTTTCACGAATCTCCTGTAGTAACCCGTTAGTCCCAGGAACTGTCGCACTTCCTTAAGGTTCTTCGGCTCCGGCCACTTCTGGATGGCAGTGACTTTCTCTGGGTCCGGCGCTACTCCTTCCGAACTGACGATGTGCCCCAAGTATTGTACCTTCTGTTGAGTAGATGGCATTTTGAGGGTTTTAATTTCATCCCGTACCTGGACAGGGACTCGAATACTTCTGCCAGGTGCTTCAGATGATCCTCATAAGTCTTGGAATACACGATGACGTCATCTAGGTATAGCAGCACGGTTTCAAAATTGAGATGTCCCAGGCAGTTCTCCATCACTCTCTGAAATGTTCCTGGGGCACTACTGAGCCCAAACGGCATTCTGTCGAACTCACAGAGCCCCATTGGGGTGGTGAAAGCCGTTTTCTCACGATCCTCCTCAGCCACAGCCACTTGCCAGTAACCACTAGTCAGATCGAGGGTAGAAAAGTAGTTAGCCGTTTTCAGAGCAGCTAATGATTCCTCTATACGTGGTAACGGGTATGCATCCTTGTGTGTTATGCGGTTCACCTGCCTGTAATCCACACACATTCTCATACTACCATCTTTCTTTTTAACCAGAACTAGAGGGGCTGCCCAGGGGCTACAACTATCCTTATCACCCCGGCTTTCTTCATATCATTCAACATTTCTTTAGCCTTCTGATAATGAGCTGGAGGTATGGGCCTATACCGCTCTTTGATGGGAGGATGACTGCCTGTAGGGATATGATGTTGTACTCCCTTAATTATCCCAAAATCAAGTGGATTTTTGCTAAACACTTGTGCGTACTCTTGCACCACCCGTAATACCCCTTGCTTCTGGTGAGCGGGAGTGGTGTCCGTCCCAACATGGAGTTGCTGACACCATTCCGCCACCTGAGTTGCTGGGTCATTGTCCTCCGCTATTTGACAGGAGTCTAAGGACTCAGCCGGGAGAATAGAATTATTGTCGACAGCATGTAGTTTAGCAATGGTTGCATAACGGGGTAAGTTTACCTCATCATCTCCCCAATTGAGAAGCCGTACCGGTACTCTTCCATTCACCACTTCTACTACTCCTCTAGCAGTCATAAGTGTAGGTCTATGTTCTGAATGGTGGGGTTCTACTACAGCTTGGTAATTCTGTCCTCTCAGACCTATGGCTGCCCTGCACCAAATGATCATTTCACTCATTGGGGGTATCACAATAGGATCGAGTCAGTGACCCGTACATTACCAATTTCGCCGTCTGTAAGCTTCGCTTGCTGCTGACACACCAGGGCCCGGATCTCTCTTTGGATTACTCCTCTCTGCCTTGGTCGGGCAATCTCAGCGAGCTGTTGGAGCAAGAACACAACTTCTCCCAAACAATTACCGATAATATTAGTACCCAAAATTATATTTAAACCGTTCTCCTCATTTACAGTCTTTACTACCAGAAGCCCCTGGTCTTTCAACTCCTCTCTGCCCACCTTTACATCTACACATTTTGTTCCGAGTACTTCTACAGGAAGACCATTAGAAGCATATACGGTAAAGTCAAGGCTCGGAGGTTTAAGACTGTCCATTGACCAGTACTTGGTATATAGGGCATCAGGTATTAGGGTCACTTGGGACCCAGTGTCTAACAATGCTGGAACAGCAATACCATCTAGAATAATAGACAGGTAGGGTCGCCCGCCCACATACCTGCGGCTCCAGTCTAGGGGGCCTGACGGGTATTCTCCTGGGTGTTGGCCCTTGGACCCAGGTTCTGCCCGTTTAAAGGACACTGTGGAGACATATGACCTTTCCGGTTGCATCGGTAACAGATGATCTCTCGACGAGGAGGGTGTTGATCAGAGGTCGCTCCTGGGGGTGGCGTTGTCCTCCTCCGGGGGGCGACGTCTTCTTTCTTCTCCGGTGCATCCACGGGACGTCTTCTGGGCAGTCAGCTAACAAGATCTTTCCTTCCTCCTCTTTCCGCAGCTGCAGGGCACTCATTACAGCAGCCAGATTTTTAGTCAGCTGGCGCACCTCTGAGCGCAGACAGTCCAATTCACTAGGAGGTGTCACCTGCGCTTTGGCTTCAGCCACTAGCGGGGAACAGGGGGTTACTGCCGGTTCCAGAGTGACTTCACCCTGATGATGTTGGGTTGCCACCTCGGGTTTGCCCAGGGCCGCAGCCCTTTTATTGCCATGTCCTTTAGGGCATCAAAGGTAGCATCCGGATGGTCTAAGGACCACCAGTTTACAGTTCTGCGTTCCTCTTGGGATCTCAATCCCTGTATAAATTGTTCTTTCAGCATTTTATTCTCGTCAATAGCATTTAAATTGTTAATTTGCTTGAGGGCTCTCAGGGCTCCCTGTAGTCGGCAAGCATAGTCCCGGATGCTGTCACCTGGCTGTTGTGAACAGTGATAGAAGGCCATCCGGAGATCCGTTTCTGTGCGGTCTTCAAATATGGCATGCAGCTTAAGGAAGATCGCAGGTACCGACTCCTGATTAACGGTATCCCAAGTCTCCACTTCCCTCTCAGCAGCGCCAGTTAGCTGCCCTATTAGCACAGCAGCTTTTTGTCTCTCAGGCATGGAGTACATTTCTAGGATGCTGCATAACTTCCGCTTGAAGCCTGCTAATGTGCCTGGCTCACCGCTGTACTGGGGAAGCCATTTCGCCCCAGGCATATATGGGAGCGTTAGTGGCATGATCGGGACTACCGGACTGGGTGCAGGGCCTGCACCCCCATCTGGCGCTACAATGCCAGGCGGTGCGGGATTGGGGACTCCGGCTGGGGCCGCACTGTCAGCCGGTTGTTGTGACATCTTAGCGCCCCCTTGGTTAAACGGAGCCTACCGGTTTCAGATGCTGCTTCTTCACAGGCACCGCAGTGGGAACAGGACCTTCGTCGCAGGCGCTCTGATGTCAGAGCGTTCACTTCCTGTTGCAGGACCTGCCGCTGAGTCAGAGCCGGGGGCGTGTCCAAGACTTTGCGCGCTCTTTCAGGTACGCCCACCTTCTTCTCCAGCGCCTTAGGGCGCGAATCTGGCGGCAAATATGGCGGTATTTGGCGCCAAACAACAGCAACAGTCTTTTTCGCCAAAAACACTCCACAGGCACACAGGGCTCGCAATGCTGCAAGTTTCGTATCCTGTTCGTGACGCCAAAGTTTTGTGTCGACCCGCCACCACAATTGTGGGTTACCAGGGCAATGGGGTACTCAGAGCCGAGCCCATGGAAGTCTATGGGGTTTGTCACAGGTAGCGTGGCTCGGTCTGTGGCCCTAGCGGTCTGGCGTATGTTGGGGAATATTTACAGGGGATAGATTTATATACAGTTCGTGACGCCACCTGTAGTCTTCTGGTAATTTGTACCAGCGCTGCTGTAGATCTCTGAGGGGATGGTGAGGCAGCTAGATGTCGGGTCCCCTACAGGTGGGACTCTTCCCTCAGGTCGGTAGTTAAAGCAGGGTTTGTGCAGGCATGCAAATAAATAACTCAGTCTCACACCGTCAGCGTCTTTCCATACCTTTACTTGCAAGATGGTAAGGCAGGTCCCAGGGAGGCTGATGGGGTTGATGGAGGATGAGCTTTGAGGCAACGGCTAAGCAAGTTAGGGGCCTCCTTTACTGTCCAATGTTGATGAGTCCAACCAGCTTGAAGCGTAGCTCCCTCTATAATTCCAGCTATTCCAAATCTGTTCTGCCCGGTCAGTTTTTGTGGTCGGAGCCTTCCTGTGAGAAAGCTGAATTCCTATCTTGTCGTGCACTGACTCAAGGTCCTCACTTCCCCTGACCCCAGTTACGTACTGACTCTTCAGGGCTGCTTGCCACGACCTAAGGTCCGGTAAGCCTCTGGTCTTCTTACCACTATGCTTGGAGCTATAGTGATCCTTCGGTCTCCAGTGACCGGTAGCAATGTGCAGGTATCCTATACCTATGGCACTTCTCTGCTCTCTTCCACTTTGCCCTTCGATTTGCTCGACTCTTAATAGATATCTCAGTCTGTCTTCCAGTGGGGCACAGCTCTGACTAGGCTGAGGTGAACTAGGCCACCTGTACTAGCCTCCACTTTCTGAACTGCTAATAGGCTCAGACTGGACACGTCTACTCTGTCCAAGGACAGGAAACTGACTGAATGAATCACTCCCCTCCACACCCCTGCTGGGTGTGTCCGAAGTGTACGTGATGTTATGAAGAGCCCTTAACTGTTACCTCTCCACTCATCCTCCTGGTATTGTGTACCAGGGCTACACAGCAGCTCTGGAGTATAATACAGGATGTAACTCAGGATCAGTAATGTAATGTATGTACATAGTGACTGCACCAGCAGAATAGTGAGTGCAGCTCTGGAGTCTCACACAGGAAGGGGCGGAGCTAGACGTGTGCTCGGTGTCTGCAGCTGCTTGGAAAGATCTCTGCAAAGGAAGGATTTTTTTTTCCCTGGTCCACCTGCCTGCCTTCCCACAGAGAGACACTTATCCCTGGGACCGTGCGCCGGCTCCCACCCTCCAGCAAGGCGGCTGGGGGTGGGAGGCCTCACATACCAGCAGGAGGCCATACCATCTAGCCGGTCCCAGGGGAGATGGCGAGGAAAAAGCCCTCGGGGGGGCGCAAGACCCCAGGAACCAAGACCCCCGAGGCTGGGACCGTGGCGGTTACTCCTTCCGGAGGAGGAGGAGGAGAGGCGGCCAGCGGAGGTGCGGTGGTGGAGCCCCCCAACATCTGGGGCTCCAAGGCAGCGGGGGAGCCTGTCACCACCTATGGCTCCCGCATCCACGCGCACCTCTGCGAATACGAGGAGGCCGCCAAACAGCTAAGGAGACTCCGGGAGGAGTTGAAGGGAGCACGCATCATGGCGAAGAACAAGCTCCCTGCCTCAAGGAGAGCAGAGGTCACCGCCACGGTGCAGAGGCTGAAGGGGTCAATTACAGATCTGGAAAAACGGAGGGCAGAGATCCTGGCTGGGAGCGGCCCTTTCGAGGAGAAGCTCAAAAACGACGACCGGTTCAGGGCCCTGACCGGTGGTTCTCCTGGGGGGTCAGGAGGCGCCAGCCAGGTGGAGGACGAGAAGGAGGAAAATGGCGGCTGTGAGGTATCTGCGCCAGTCCCACCTGAAGACCTGGTGAGTGTAAACGCCCAGGTATCATGCAGCGGGATAGCCCCCGAGCAAGTGGCCCTCCCACCGGACTCCAGTAATTCGGAGGAAAGTGGGAGCGAGGGGGAGGATGGCGGGAGTGGTATCAGCAGTGAGGGGGGCTGCCTCATCCTGCAACAAGTGCGGCAGATCGAGTCCCCAGCACGGTTTGGAGAGCTGTTGTTTGGGGATGAGATCTGCGAGGATGGGGCAACCGGGAAGGGAAGAAAAGAAAAAAAAAAGCCAGAGTCACCACCATAGACAAATTCGTCTATGCTCCCCTTCCTGGGGCCCCCCTGTCCCGTTGTGTGGAACCCGCTACCCACCCCGGCTCGGGCCCTGTGGTGGGTCCGCAGCAAGGGAGCGGGGAGAGAAGAGTCTGCCCGGGTCTGGGTGCCATGTCTGGTGGTGGCAGCTCGGACTCAGGCAGCGATATGGAGAGTGTCGGTGCCGGTGTTGTTGATGGTGGTGGTGCTCGGGCCCAGTCCTCTGTGGCAGCGGGGGCTGGCCCGGCACCTGGAGTCGGTACAGCCAGGGCCGCATCTCTGGCGGCGAGAGCTGGGGTCTCTGGGCCCCCCACACGCGGATCCGCTCAGACTGGATCATTTTTGGGGGTCCAGAGACCAAGAAAGGGCGCGGAGTCTGCCGTAAGGCAGCAAGTTAAAAAGTGCAAGCTGTTGGTCGCTCCCCTGGCGGTGTCCGCGGCAGGGTCGGGGTCCTCTGCGCGTCGATCCAATAAGGGGTCCGCGCCGGGGGCCCTGCCGCCGCTGGGCGCCGAGGGGGAGTGGCCGACCTTGCCAAAAGCGAGTGGTGGGTACAAGAAGGCGGTGGTGGCCTGTGAGGGGGGCGTGTCCTCCTCAGCCGCTGTCTCACCCGCTATTGTCGCGTCTGGCGGGGGGGGCGTAGCCTTGCGGGCTGCTGCCTCACCCGCTATGACTGCGGCTGGCGGTGGGGGCGTGGCCTCGGCGGCCGCAGCTCCGCTCGCTGTGCTCACGGCTGGCGGGGGGAGCGTGGCCTTTCGGGCTTTCGCTCTACCCGCCATTGCCGTGACCAGCGGGGGGGGCGTGGCCTCGGCGGGCCCGCTGCCTTCTGTCCCACCCAAAACAATGCCCGAGAGAGCTGGCAAGGGGTTGCCGGGGTCCTCGGCCCGCTTACCTCCATCTGGTGGTGCAGGGGCTCCGGTGCCCCAAGAAAGGAAGCCAGCACAGGTTTCCAGTGGGGGGCAGGGTGCAGAGGCAGAGCCTGTCCCTGCCCAAATGTAACAACAGAAAAAAAAAAAATGGAGCCAGAGAGCCCGGGAAGTGCTGCTGCTCCTGAGCCCAGGCAGAGCTTACTAGGTGGGCTTTGTTCTGCGGCTCGTAAAGGGGCGGCAGTACTCCTGGGCAAAAACAATACGGGGCAGAGCACCAATCAGCCAGGGCCCCCAGCAGGTAAAAAACGAAACAGCAAGGAAAATAATATTGAAAATTCTGATGAATTGGCTGAGGTGAATGGTATGAGTGAGGTGAGTGACATGAGTGACGTGGATGTGGATGTGGGAGTGAATGCGGAGGGAGTGAGTGTTGGTGAGGGAGGGGCTGGCCCATCTGGCCCCCCAGCAGTGAGACCCCGTTCTTTTGCGGGGGTTGTGGCTGGGGCTCCGGGGGGTTCTCGGGGGGTCTCCTTGCCTCCGGACTCTGGGGACGGCGTTTTGCACCGCCGTTTTCTGGAGGCCCTTAAAAAAGGAGAGCGGTCGGTCAATGTAGAGGAAGAGAGGTGGACTTGTCTTTCTGGTTGGAGAGACATGGCCTGGCCGCCTTCCAAGATAGAAGGGAGGGGGAAACCATTTGGTCCCTCCCGACAGCCGGGCAAGGGCCGGCCAGAAGGAATGTGGTCCGTCTTCGCTGGAGGGGCGGTGAAGCTTGCCCACCCAGGAGTAGGGTGGTGGAGCTCCTCCTGAAGATGGGCTTCAGGGCGATGGACATCTTTGCCCTGATCCATCCCTCGGCCACCCTATTCTTCGACATCAGTTTCGTTCGGCCGGAGGGGCTAGAGCTCTTCTGGTCTAATTACGAGCTGGTGAAGGGGGAGCCCGGATGGCGAGACTTCGCTGTACAGGCGTTGTCTCGCCAAAATACCGTTAAGAGAGTGACCGTGGTGACTTGTAACGAGTCACTCTCCGGCGTTGACATCATGACGTGGCTTTCCCGTTATGGGGAAGTCACGGACGTCCCCAAAAAAAATTGGGACGAGTTCGGTATCTGGTCGGGGGGCTGGACCTTCATGATGAAGTTGAAGGTCTCAGGGGTACCGTCACCCACATCCCTTCCTCGGCGTTCCTAGGGAGGGACAGGATCCTGGTCTTCTACCAGGGGCAGCCGAAGGTCTGCCACAAGTGCGGTGATCCCCGCCACTTCAGCGCAAGCTGCAAGGTGCAGAAATGTGCCTTGTGTGGTGGGGTAGGTCATCTCGCCGCATCTTGCAAGGACATTCGGTGCCACCTGTGTGGTGACCTAGGTCACCCGTATAGCCGCTGCCCTCGCTCCTTTACCAATGCCGCTGCAGGCCCGGTGGGGGGAGACCGTGAGGGGGCAACCCCTGGCGGCGCGACCTCTGCTGTGGCAGGTGGTGGTGGCGGGAGAGGGGCTAAGGGGCCAGTGAGGAAGGACAAGGCCAATAGAGGTCCCTCTTACCAGAGGAGACAGGAAAATCGCCACGGGGGTGAGGGGCGGGGAGAGCCTCAGGCAACTGGGGTGATGCCTGCCCTCCCCTCTAGGCCGGTGGCCGGTGTCTCTGAGGCCCCGGGGGAGGAAGAGGTATGCGAGGAGATCAGGAGGTTGGAGAGGGAGGAAAACCTGGCTGACTCCGACAACTCCTCCCAGTATGAAAGTGTGGATGAGGAGGTCACGGATCAGCCTACAGTAGAGAAGGGTGATAAAAAGCGTACCGGAAGGAGGAAGAAGAAGGTGGTTAAGCCTTCCAAACCTCCTCCCCCGACCGTAAGTATGCCAACGGAAGGGCTCACCGGCTCCCCTCTGATCGCCCTCTCCAACCGGTAACAAGCCCTCGACGACCCTGCTGGGATGGAGGTCGGGGGCGAGGGGCCGGGGGCGCCATCTGGGGGGCTTTCAGGGGATGGCGGAGTCTGTCCCCCAGGGGACGCTGTTTCCTCTGGGGGGGGGACAGACCTGGAGCCCGGAGGCAAGGAGACCATGGGGATGGATACCTCGTCTTCCCTAAAACGGAAGGGATCAGACCCCTCTTCGGAGGGGAAAGATGGGAAAGACGGGGTGGGGAAGAAGAAGGCCATCTAACCCAATCACCCATGATGGCGGAACTCACCCCGTTGACTCTGGCGTCCATTAATGTCGCCAGTATTAAGTCAGATGCGGCCAGATTTGCGGCCTTTGATTTTTTCACCGATTTGAGGCTGAAATTTTGTTTTTGCAAGAGACCCGACTAACAGACATGGGGGCCATCCATAAAGCCAGGAAGGAGTGGAGGTGTGGGCCCTCATACTGGTCTCTTGTGGCCGAGCCGTATAGCGGGGTGGCGGTCCTTTTTAAGACCGCGGAGGTGGAATGCCGACGGGTTATTGAGATAGAAATGGGGAGGTGCCTGGTCTTAGACGTTTTCATGAGGGGACAGGAGCTTCGGCTCATAAACATCTATGGTCCACAATCCAAGTGGGACCGCAAATGTCTCTTCATGAAGATCAAGCCCTTTCTTTTTACGAGCCGGCAGGTGGTCTTCGGTGGGGATTTTAACACCATTACGAGATCCCGTGATAGGGGGGGCCCCGGAGGCCACCTGGCTTACGATAGTACAGCATTAAATAGTATAGCTAGCGAAGCTCGCCTGGTGGATGTCCACATCCGGCACACCCCAGGTCACGGGGGTTTCACCTTTCATAGAGGTAGCTGTAGGTCTAGGATAGATAGGTTTTTTTTGAAGGAGGATGCGATCTTTTCTGCAGTGTCCGCCGTTGAGGTGGAATTCTCCGATCACTGTTTAATTTTCTTTTCTCTGAATGTTACAGAGACGCCCCGGATGGGAAGAGGGCTGTGGAAGCTGAATTCATCCCTGTTGGAAGAAGCGGAAGTGAGACAGTCCTTTGAGGAATTTCTTCAGAGCCAGGTACCGCTTTTGGATCTCTGTAGCAGTAAGTCTGAGTGGTGGGAGATCTTCAAAGAGAGGGTGGCGGGGTTCTTCCGTCAGCTCTCGAGCCTCAGGAGTCTGAACAGGCACCGCTTGTATCAGGCTTTGAGGAGGAAACTCGAGCAGCTCGTCTCGACTGGGGGTGACCGTGAGGGGATCTCCAGGGTGAAGTCTTTGCTCAAGAGGTGTCAGTATGATAGGCACACATCTTTGGTTTTTGAGAGGGATTTCGGGAGGTACCGCTCGCCCGACCCTTACAGAAACTGTAAGATGTCAGTGAATTGTAAGATGGTGACAGGACTGATCGACAGTACGGGTTCCCTGAACCGATCCAAATCAGGGATCCTGGAGGTGGTCAGATCCTTCTACTCGCACCTCTTGGAAAAGAGGGATCTGGATCGAGACGGGATGTCGGCTTTCCTGGCTGAGACCATTCCTGAGCCAGGAGATGACCCCTCTCTTGATGTTTTGGTAGAGGCAATCAGGGAAGAGGAAGTGAGACTGGCCATTGATGGGCTTCGGCCCAAAAAATCGCCAGGTCCGGATGGCTTAACATCCGAGTTTTACAAGGCCTTTAGGGACTCCTTGGTCCCCCTCTTGACTGAGGTGTTTAATGAGTGCCTTTCCTCGGGTGCTCTTCCCAGCTCAATGAGGAGGTCAGCCCTGATTATCCTATCAAAGGGTAAGGACTCGTCCCGTATTGAGAACTGGCGTCCCATAGCGCTTCTCAATGTGGACCGGAAGGTTCTGGCAAAGGTGCTGTTTAATCGGCTGGTGAAGTTTGCACCCCAGCTCCTTTCGGGGGCTCAGCACTGCTCTGTTCCAGGCCGCAGTACTTTTAGTGCTGTGCTCGGTGTCCGAGAGGCAGTGGAGCAGGGCAGGGCGGGTCACTGGAAGGGGTACTTGCTGTCCTTAGATCAAGCAAAGGCCTTTGACCGGGTGAATCACGAGTACCTCTGGTCTGTCCTTTTGAGGTACGGTCTGCCTGGGAGGTTTGTAAATTGGTTAGAGACCTTATACCAGGGGGCTGAGACTTTTCCACTTGTGAACGGTTGGGTTGGTCACCCTTTTGAGGTGAGTTCCGGGGTCCGCCAGGGTTGTCCTCTGAGCCCACTTTTATACGTGTTCGCGATCGATCCCTTCTTGAGGAGGGTAGATCGTGGACCGTTGGTGGGAGTCGGGATGGACCGGGCGGAGCCGGGGGCCACTCTGAGGGTGGTAGCGTACGCTGACGACGTCTTCCTCTTTGTGTCCTCGAGAGAGGAGGCGGATTGGGTCATGTCTGAGGTCGAACGCTACTCAGAGGCGTCCGGGTCCATGATCAACCGGGAAAAGTGCGAAAGTCTCTGGCTGGGAGGGGGAGATCCTAGTTTTGATCTCCCGGACACCCTTCCAGGGCCCCAGACCTCCGCCAAAATCCTAGGCATCGAATTTGGCCCCGGGGACTACCCCAGCAAAATTGGGAGGGCAGACTTAAGATCGCCGCCCAAAAGGTGGACCAGTGGAAGGGTTGGTCTTTAACCCTGAGGGAAAGGGTCAACTTGGCCAAAGGCTTCTGCTTCCCTTGTTAATATACCTGGGCAGTGTCTGCGTCTTGCCAGAGCCTCTCTGGACACGGGTCTATAGCCTTTTCTTCCAGCTGTTATGGGGGAACAGGCTTAACCTAATTAAGAGAGAGGTCACGTACCGCACGAGGAGACTAGGTGGGTTGGGTATGGTCAACCCGGTGGTGTTTCTGATAAACACCTTTCTTAAGATCAATGTTGCCAACCTCTATTTAGAGAGGGCTCCTCCGTGGGTATTCTCCTGCAGGGGTTGGTTTCGGCCTTTCTTCCAGGAATGGGAGACAGGAGGGCAGGTGAAGGACCTGCGCACACCGCACGGACATCTCCCGGCTTATGCTACCCCGGTTCTGAAGGTGATCCGCCGGTGGGGTCTGGGAATGTGGGAAATCAGGACCATGTCGAGGAAATTCCTTGACAGCAGGGTTCTGTTGACCCATTTCCAGAAGCCCCTGGTGCTCAAGGATTGCCCAGGCCGGGATCTGGAGGTTGGGCTTGGGTTATTAAATTCCAAGCGGATCCCCTTGAAGTTTTGGGACTTGGCCTGGCGCTGCTTCCATGGGAGGCTGTATGTAAGGGACAACCTGAAGTGCAGGAGCTCCGATGATCGGGGTTGTCCCCGTGAGGAGTGTGGCGACATGTTGGAAAGCATGGAGCACTTCCTCCTTCAGTGTCCCTTTAATACAGGGGTCTACAACAGGGTGGGTGCTTCCATAGGCTGGCCTAGGCTGGCGTCCCTTTCTTATCCGGAGTGGGCTTATGGGGCATTCAGATCCCTGGGTGGCCGAGAACGGAGCACTTTATTCCTGGTTAGTGTAGTCATTAGGTTCCACACTTGGAGTGCACGGTGTTTAGTTTCCACGCAGCGGAAAGTCCTCCCCCAGGATGAGGTGCTTAGAAACATCTTGGGTGACCTGGGGAAGGTGCGCTCTTTGGAGTTCGAGAGGCTGGGCGCGAGGAGGGCCTCTTGGCTTTGGAGGGGTTTCTCCTTTAACGTGCCTTAGGGAGAGCTGGTCTGTGTGAGATTGTTGGTAGGGTAAGATAAGGTGGTGTGGGTGTTGAGGGAGAGAAAGTAGGGTCAGATAGGGACAGGGAGGGCCAGTTTAGGGATAGCTAGATAGTTAGTTTTGATAAGCTAGGTAGAGTAGGGATAGGTAGGGGCAGGTAGGGATAGTTAGGGTCAGTTTCTTTTATTTTAGGGGCAGATTTAGTTGGTGAGGGACAGGGTGCGTGTGTTGGTGGTTAGGGACGGGGCCTCTTAGGACTCCAGTTTCCCGGTGGTGGGCTGGTGTGTGGCACATTTAGCTTTTTGTTTTGTAAATTCAGGAAATAATGGATATTGGGCTTGCAGGCGCTGAACTTGGGCCTTGCAAGTTATGTGGTCAGTGTACAGTGTAAATGTTTATAATGTTGTGGTTTAAGCAAAGTGTGGTTAATGTAATGTAATGTGGGTAAAGTAATGTAATGTAGTGTTTTGTGTGGTAGGTCTGTTAATGTAATGTTTTGTATATAAGTGTAAATAGTTATATGTTTGGGGGGGTATAGTTTAGGTTGGGTGGGGGTGTTTGTGTGGGGGGAGGGCATGGAACCTGCCGTGGACCCGAAAAATTTTCTAAGGGCATAAACTTTCATGGACCCATCAAGTTTGCTGTGAAAAGGGCATGAACTCATGGACCTGTGGTGTGGTGAGGGAAAAAAAAGGAAAAAAATTAAAAAAAAAAAAAAAATTAATTAAAAAAAAAAAAAAAAATCCATATCTTAGTGTATATAGTAGTGTATATAGTAGCGTTTATATATAGGTTGTGTTGTATGTATGGCCAGGTGAGGCCTTTTTTCTTTTTTTTTTGGGGGAGGTGCGTGATTGTGTGTCAGTGTGAGTGTGTGTGCATGTTTCTTTTATGTCTTATATTTAATTTTGTTTAATGATAATGTCCCTGCTGGGGGTCCTTTGGAGCTGCAATAGTTCTGAAGGAGAGAAAGGACTAAGGACTCTGGACTTTTTGGTTTAATTTTGTTTTGAAGCTGGTTTCTTTTGTTTCTGTTATTTATCTTAGCAATGTTCATTTATGTACAGTTAGAAATGTATTATGGTATGTATTGTTTATATTTTTTATAATAAAAAGAGCTACAGGATGTAACTCAGGATCAGTAATGTAATGTATGTACATAGTGACTGCACCAGCAGAATAGTGAGTGCAGCTCTGGAGTATAATACAGGATGTAACTCAGGATCAGTAATGTAATGTATGTACACAGTGACTGTACCAGCAGAATAGTGAGTGCAGCTCTGGAGTATAATACAGGATGTAACTCAGGATCAGTAATGTAATGTATGTACACAGTGACTGCACCAGCAGAATAGTGAGTGCAGCTCTGCAGTATAATACAGGATGTAACTCAGGATCAGTAATGTAATGTATGTACACAGTGACTGCACCAGCAGAATAGTGAGTGCAGCTCTGGAGTATAATACAGGATGTAACTCAGGATCAGTAATGTAATGTATGTACACAGTGACTGCACCAGCAGAATAGTGAGTGCAGCTCTGGAGTATAATACAGGAGGTAACTCAGGATCAGTAATGTAATGTATGTACACAGTGACTGTACCAGCAGAATAGTGAGTGCAGCTCTGGAGTATAATACAGGATGTAACTCAGGATCAGTAATGTAATGTATGTACACAGTGACTGCACCAGCAGAATAGTGAGTGCAGCTCTGCAGTATAATACAGGATGTAACTCAGGATCAGTAATGTATGTATGTACACAGTGACTGCACCAGCAGAATAGTGAGTGCAGCTCTGGAGTATAATACAGGATGTAACTCAGGATCAGTAATGTAATGTATGTACACAGTGACTGCACCAGCAGAATAGTGAGTGCAGCTCTGGAATATAATACAGGATGTAACTCAGGATCAGTAATGTAATGTATGTACACAGTGACTGCACCAGCAGAATAGTGAGTGCAGCTCTGAAGTATAATACAGGAGGTAACTCAGGATACAGTAATGTAATGTATGTACACAGTGACTGCACCAGCAATGTGAGTGCAGCCTGAGTATAATACAGGAGTGTAACTCAGGATCAGTATGTATGTACACAGTGATGCACCAGCAGAATAGTGAGTGCAGCTCTGGGTATACAGTACAGATGTATGTACACAGTGACTGCACCAGCAGAATGTGAGTGCAGCTCTGGAGTATAATACAGGATGTAACTCAGGATCAGTAATGTATGTATGTACACAGTGACTGCACCAGCAGAATAGTGAGTGCAGCTGGGTATAATACAGGATGTAATCAGGATCAGTAATGTAATGTGTGTACACAGTGACTGCACCAGCAGAATAGTGAGTGCAGCTCTGGAGTATAATACAGGATGTAATAACTCAGGATCAGTAATGTATGTACACAGTGACTGCACCAGCAGAATAGTGAGTGCAGCTCTGGCAGACACTTGTGAGTGCAGCTCTGGCAGATACTTGAGAGTGCAGCTCTGGCAGATACTTGAAATCATTGGAAGATAACTAGGAGCTGAAGTTTCGCTGAACAAGGATTGGATCCTCTTCCTCACTAGGATTGCTGGTTGCAGTAGTTGTTTTGTGCAGATTGTTCAGATTGCATGCAGTCATTGATTGTGATTTCAGCACTGAGGGCAGGGAGCAGTAATTCTCCGCCGCAGTCACATGTGTGAAGTTTCTTGGCTGCAGGTGCTGCTTTATCACATTGTAAAATAGAACAATAATCCCTCCTGTAGCAGCGGCCGCTGTCTCGCGGCTCCCATGTGACTGCAGCCGGATAACGTCACGAGAAACGAAAAATTAAAAACGGATGAAACACTCCGAGGCCGGGGCAGGAAATCACTGTTTCTTTAAGGTCTCTGTGGCCGGAGGACAAGTAACACGTCAGGTGAAATGTGACAGGAGGGTGTAAATCGCCAAAATGAGCAAATCTGCGACAAAGCTAAGAAATTCAGAGGAAACTCAATAAAAGTTGAGATGGAAAACATGAAATCACAAAGAACCTCAAGAAATGCTGTACCTTATCCTACAATCACCTCCAGAGCTGCACTCACTATTCTGCTGTTACATCGTGTTATCCTCCAGTCACCTCCAGAGCTGCAGTCACTATTCTGCTGTTACATCATGTCTTATCCTCCAGTCACCTCCAGAGCTGCAGTCACTATTCTGCTGTTACATCGTGTCTTATCCTACAATCACCTCCAGAGCTGCACTCACTATTCTGCTGTTACATCATGTCTTATCCTCCAGTCACCTCCAGAGCTGCAGTCACTATTCTGCTGTTACATCGTGTCCTATCCTCCAGTCACCTCCAGAGCTGCACTCAATATTCTGCTGTTACATCATGTCTTATCCTCCAGTCACCTCCAGAGCTGCAGTCACTATTCTGCTGTTACATCATGTCCTATCCTCCAGTCACCTCCAGAGCTGCAGTCACTTTTCTGCTGTTACATCATGACTTATTCTCCTGTCACCTCCAGAGCTGCACTCACTATTCTGCTGTTATTCATGTCTTATTCTCCAGTCACCTCCAGAGCTGCGGTCATTATTCTGATGTTACATCGTGTCTTATCCTCCAGTCACCTCCAGAGCTGCAGTCACTATTCTGCTGTCACATCGTGTCTTATCCTCCAGTCACCTCCAGAGCTGCAGTCACTATTCTGCTGTTACATCATGTTATCCCCCAGTCGACACCAGAGCTGCACTCACTATTCTGTGTTGTGAACACCTTTGATCTGGCTTCTGAGTTTGGGCTCCCTCTGGTGGTTGCTACTGGTAATGGAGCTGGTCTGGCTCACAGAAGTCAATCACCTGAAGAGGATGATTGGAGGTCAGGTGTTACAGACTGGAGAGATTAAAGTGAGCATGAGCAGCCTTCCCTTAGTTGTTGCTGGTGATTTCGTTTCTTCCTGAGCCTTCTGGAAGTCTGCTTGCTACCTGCTTTGTCCTGCATCTTTCAGATAAGTTATTTGTCTGTTTTAATCTGTGGCATTTGCTCCCTTTTTGCTTTTCTCTGTTCTCTGCCTTGCTGGTGTGAGTTCAGCCGGGTTCCCTGCTGGGACCTGTGCTGGACTCTGTTTTCCTTTGCCACAGCTTATGTCAGTCTTTTCTGTATTTCTAGTCCCGTTATTTCAGTATCTGTTGTTTTGAGTCCAGTTCACATCAGAGTTCTGATTTAGTGGGGGAGAGGTCGTGTGGCCTCAGGATTTTTGCATTTCAGACATGTTGGAATTTTTCTTAGGGTTTTTGCTGGATTGCAGACAGTATCCTTTCCTGTCCTGCTCTATCCAGACAGTTTGGGCCCCAGCATTTGCTTATTCTATTTTCTGTCTGTGTTTTGTACTTCATCTGTCTCACCAGCAATATATGTTTGGGGGCTATCTATTCCTTTGGGGCGCTACTCCGGGGCAGTTAGCTTTCCTCTTTCTCTCTTTAGGCTTAGATATCTCTCCGGCTGTGTCGAGGCGTCTAGGGCATCGTAGGTACATCCCACGGCTAATTCTAGTTGTGTTGTCAGTTTAGGGGTCTGCAATCCCCTAAGTTACCAACCTCTCTGGGTGTCTGATTGCCTAGCCTATTTCGCTATTATCCTCCTTGGTTACCGAATAATAACAATTCTGCTGTTACATCGTGTTATCCTCCAGTCACCACCAGAGCTGCGCTCACTATTCTGCTGTTACATTGTGCCTTATCCTCCAGTCACTTCCAGAGCTGCAGTCACTATTCTGCTGTTACATCGTGTCTTATTCACCAGTCACTTCCAGAGTTGCAGTCACTATTCTGCTGTTACATCGTGTCTTATCCTCCAGTCACCTCCAGAGCTGCAGTCACTATTCTGCTGTTACATCATGTCTTATCCTCCAGTCACTTCCAGAGCTGCACTCACTATTCTGCTGTTACATCGTGTCTCATCCTCCAGTCACTTCCAGAGCTGCAGTCACTATTCTGCTGTTACATTGTGCCTTATCCTCCAGTCACCTCCAGAGCTGCAGTCACTATTCTGCTGTTACATCGTGTCTTATTCACCAGTCACTTCCAGAGTTGCAGTCACTATTCTGCTGTTACATCGTGCCTTATCCTCCAGTCACTTCCAGAGCTGCAATCACTATTCTGCTGTTACATCGTGTCTTATCCTCCAGTCACCTCCAGAGCTGCAATCACTATTCTGCTGTTACATCGTGTCTTATCCTCCAGTCACCTCCAGAGCTGCAGTCACTTTTCTGCTGTTACATCGTGTCTTATCCTCCAGTCACCTCCAGAGCTGCAGTCACTATTCTGCTGTTACTTGCTTTTATAGGGCCATCATATTCCTCAGCCATCCCTCTCCCCACCGGGGCTCAATATCTATTCTTTATCAGTCTTTAGAATGTACAGACTCCTTGAAGATGTCGTTCGTAGTGGGATTTAAACCCAGAACCTCAATGCTATACAGTTACGATGCTAACCACTGAGCCACCATAAACCAGAAAGCTGTGGGCTGATGTTATCAGGCTGGGAAGGTCTATGGTTATTGTCCCCTTCCCAGTTTAAAAATAGCAGCCCACAGCCGCCCCAGAAGTGGTGCATCACATTAGTTTATCTAATTCTGGCGCTTAGCCTTATCTTTTCCTGATTGCCCTGGGGCGGTAAATATCGGGGTAATCCTAGAAAATTAGAGTTAGAAGGGACCTCCAGGGTCCTCGTGTCCAACCTGGTGCTCAATGCAGGAGTCACTAAATCACCCCAGACAGATGTCTGTCCAGCCTCTGAAGACTTCCAAGGAAGGAGAACTCACCACCTCTCGTGGCAGCCTGTTCCACTCATTGATCGCCCTCACTGTCAAAAAGTTTTTTCTAATATCTAATTTGTATCTTTTCCCTTTCAGTTTCATCCCATTGCTTCTCATGTTTCCATGTGCAAATGAGAATAAAGATGATCCTTCTACACTGTGACAGTCCTTCAGATATTTGTAGACAGCTATTAAGTCTCCTCTCAGTCTTCTGTTTTTGCAGCTAAACATTCCCAAATCCTGCAACCGTTCCTCATAGGACATGGTGTGCAGACCGGTCACCATTCTGGTGGCTCTTCTCTGAACTTGCTCCAGTTTTTCAATGTCTTTTTTGAAATGTGGTGCCCAGAACAATTAACCCTGACCAGACTAAATAAACTGGAGCAGTGGGCAGCAACTAACAGAATGGTTTTTAACAGGGAAAAATGCAAAGTACTACATCTGGGCAATAAAAATGAAAAAAGCATATACAAAATGGGAGGAATAGGGCTAAGTAACAGCACATGTGAAAAAGACTTGGGTATACTAATTGATCACAGACTTAACATGAGTCAACAGTGTGATGCAGCAGCAAAAAAGGCAAATACAATTCTAGGATGTATCAACAGAAGCATACAGTCTAGATCACGTGAGGTCATTATTGCCCTCTACTCCTCTTTGGTCAGACCTCATCTGGAATACTGTGTCCAGTTTTGGGCACCACATTTTAAAAAAGACATCAACAAACTGGAGCAAGTTCAGAGAAGAGCCACCAGAATGGTGACCGGTCTGCAAACCATGTCCTATGAGGAACGGTTGCAGGATTTGGGAATGTTTAGCTTGCAAAAAAGAAGACTGAGAGGAGACTTAATAGCTGTCTACAAATATCTCAAGGGCTGTCACATTGTAGAAGGATCATCTTTATTCTCATTTGCACAAGGAAAGACTAGAAGCAATGGGATGAAACTGAATGGGAGGAGACACAGATTAGATATTAGAAAAAACTTTTTGACAATTAGGGTGATCAAGGAGTGGAACAGGCTGCCACGAGAGGTGGTGAGTTCTCCTTCAATGGAAGTCTTCAAACAGAGGCTGGACATACATCTGTCTGGGATGATTTAGAGAATCCTGCTTTGAGCAGGGGGTTGGACCAGATGGCCCAGGAGGTCCCTTCCAACTCTACCATTCTATGATTCTATGATTCAGACCAGGACGGGAGAGAAAATCCCATCCTGAGTCATGACACCAAGTCTTTTTCACATGTGCTGTTGCTTAGTTCTATTCCTCCCATTCTGTAGATGTAATTTTTGTTTTTTTGCCAAGATGTAGAATCTTGCATTTCTCACTGTTAAATACCATTCTATTAGTCGTTGCCCATTGTTCAAGCTTCTCTAGATCCTTCTGAATCCTTTCTCTGTCTTCTCTAGTGTTAGCTATCCCTCCTAGCTTTGCATCGTCTGCAAATTTGATCAGTTTATTTTCAGCTTCCTTATCTGCATCATTTATAAAATTGTTGAACAACACTGGAGCCAGGACAGAGCCTTGTGGTACCCCACTTGTAACACTGGGGTCAGGAAGGAGCCTTGTGGTTCCCACTTGTAACACTGGGGCCAGGACAGAGCCTTGTGTTACATCACTTGAAACCCTCTTCCAATTGGATGTGCAATCATTTATTACCACTCTTTGAGTGCGATCACTGAGCCAGTTATAAATCCAGCTAACAGTTGCCTTGTAAATCCCATACTTGGCCATTTTCTTAATAAGGATAGTATGAGATACTTTATCAAATGCTTTGCTGAAGTCGAGATATACTATATCTACCGCATTTCCCTGATCCACCCAGTCAGTGATTCCATCATAGAAGGAAATTAGATTAGTCTGGTATGACTTGTTTGCTACAAACCCATGGTGGCTCTGGTTAATTGCTGTATTCCTATCCAAGTGCTTTCATACATGTGTGAAAGATAGAAGGGGTTATGGGACAATGCCTTTCAGCTGTACTTAGATGACAATAAGGTACACAGCAAGACCTTTGCCGAACATATTGAACACATGAGGAGGACCATACTCCAACGTTATCAGCAACATGGAGTCAAGCTAACCCCAAAAAAGTGTGAACTGTTCAAAAGACAAGTTTGATTCCTGGGAAAAATCATTTCCGGAGATGGATACATCATGGACCGAGCGGAAATAACTCCGGTAATGGCCTTAAAAGACAAGAATCTGTCGCATGTGGGGGAGCTGAGGAAGATCTTAGGATTTCTCTCCTACTACAGAACTTACATAAACAACTTTTCCTGGATTGCTACTCCGTTATACCACTTCTTGGGGGAACAACAGATCCAGCCACATCATTGGAGAAGAAAAAGAACACGGGCAGTTTTTGGCTCAAAGGAAGAAATACAGTTTCTGCTCAGCAACTAATTAGCTGGATGTCAGACCACCAGGAGTTAGTGGAAGAATTAGTGGATGATCTTGTAAAACCACCCATAATGAACTGTTGAATTGTAAAGCGCTGCGGAATATGTTGGCGCTATAAAAATAAAGATTATTATTATTTATAATGGGATATCCTGACTTCAACCAGCCATTTGTCCTGCATTGTGACGCTTCTCAAGTGGGACTTGGAGCTGTATCTTCTGTATCAGGATGGTAAATTAAGGGTCTTTGGCTACTGCTCCAGAACGCTGACAGACGCCGAGAAGTATTACCATCTACATTCTGGAAAACTAGAGTTCCTGGCATTGAAATGGGCGATCCGTGAACGATTTAGAGATTATCTCTATTATAGCAAAGAGTTTGCTGTATACACTGACAAAAACCCTCTGACCTACTTACTCACTGCCGCCAAACTGGATGCTACAGGTCAGAGATGGGTGGCTGAACTAGCTGATGCAGACGGATTGTCGAGAATGCCACTAGAGTTCATGCAAGAGTGCTCCGAAGAAGTCCGTTTAGAAGCTATTGTGACCACCACCCAAGCAATACAAGTTCAGCACCAGTAATGCACACCACTGTGGTGTCCGATGACGGTGGCAACTACCATGAAAGCACA
This sequence comes from Oophaga sylvatica, assembly GCA_033576555.1. NCBI lineage: Eukaryota > Metazoa > Chordata > Amphibia > Anura > Dendrobatidae > Oophaga > Oophaga sylvatica. The sequence goes on from JARQOD010005035.1 coordinate 48,143, forward strand.
GGAACAAGATCACCCCATGTCTATTCAACAATTATCAAAAGAAATGATTCGGAAAGCACAATGGTAAGATCAAATAATATGTGGAACAAAATCGGTTCCCGAGGAAGCGAGAGTTACAGAGTCACCAGCAGGGGCTGTATTATTTAAAGAATGGGCGAAGTTCAGATGATATCCTGTATCACAAAAGAGGACAGAAACACCATTTAGTACTACCTGGAATATGTTATTATTATTTTTATTATTATTTATTTCTATAGCACCATTGATTCCATGGTGCTGTACATGAGAAGGGGTTACATACAAATTGCAGCTATCACTTACAATAAGCTAACAATGACAGAGGGGAGAGGACCCTGCCCTTGTGGGCTTACATTCTACAGGATGTTGGGGAAGGAGACAGCAGGTTGGGGGGTTGCAGCAGCTCCGGTGTTGGTGAGGCAGTAGCTCCGGTAGTGGTGAGGAGGCAGCGGGGTAATTGCAGGCTGTAAGCTTTCTTGAAGAGGTGGGTTTTCAGGTTCCGTCTGAAGGATCCGAATGTGGTCAGCTGGTGTAAAATGAACTCCATGAAGACATGGGAGATCTAGGACTAAAAAGGAGTATGAACCTGGTTTGTGAACGTTTCTTCTGACCGTACATGCACAGAGATATCAAGAGGTTTGAGACCAGAGAGTGTGTTTGTTTGAAAGACAAGCGTCCTAAGGGTGAGTTTCCACGGTCAGGAAACGCTGCGTGTTTGGCGCTGTGCGCTGGCGCAGCGCCAAACACGCAGCGTCCAGATGTTACAGCATAGTGGAGGGGATTTCAAGAAATCCCGTCTCCACTATGCGTAACAATACGCAGGTGGCAAACCTGCGTAAACGGACATGCGGCGCGTCTTTTCAGACCGCAGCATGTCCTCGCGTATTGCGGCGACGGTGCGTCGCCGCAACATAATTAACACAGGGCTATGTAGCCCTGCGCTCTTTCCGGAGGTGTTCCGGAGGTGTCCTGAACACCTCCGGAAATAGCGCGCGTCAGAAAGGGGGCGGGGCTTAGACGGAGCGGAATTTCCGCTCCGTCAAAAGCGCTATGGTTCCAGACCGTGGAACCATAGCCTAACACACCACCCCGAAAAACCATGGGCAACATTCAAGTGACCTACCCATTTGAGATGATTTCAATAAACTTTCTGCATCTTGATACTTTCAAAGGTGGATATGAACACATCTTAGCGGTGATGGACCATTTTACTTGATTTTCTCAAGCATATGCTACCACCAATAAGTCTGGTAAGACAGTGGCAGAGAAGATTTTCAATGACTTCGCTCTGAAGTTTGGGTTCCCAACAAGACTACACCATGACCCGGGAAGAGAATTTGAGAACCAGCTCTTTGCCAAGTTAGTGAAATACTGTAGGATCCAGAAATCTCCCTTTAAACCCTACAATCCTGAAGGCAATGGACAAGTGGAACGTTTCAACGTATGTTGAGAACTTGCACAGCTGACGAGAAGAAGGATTGGAAGAGTTCTGTATCAAAAGTGGTGCATGCCTACAATTGTACCAATTGTACCAAGAGCAAAAGCAATGGGTTATTCACCATTTTTCTGTTGTTTGGTGATCTCCAAGACTACCAATTGATATAATGTTTCGATACTCCAGTTTCAAAGACTTACAAGATGAACCCTTGTTCGGAGTTGGAAAGAATGTATGGCAGAAGCATACAATACAGCATAAAAAGTGGTCACAGAACAGAAAAACAAGAACAAAAAAATACTATGATCGGAAATGTCATGGAGCGGAAATGATACCTGGAAGTCATTGTGCTAGTCAAAAATGTACGATGACAAGTGTGGTCCAGGAAAACTCTGTTGGTACTGGAAAGACAAGGTGTATGTGGCATAAAGAGGAAGTCCGACAAAGCCAGTATTATGAAATCAGACTGGAAACGAGAGACAACAAAACTAGAAAAAGTCATCAGAACTTGCTACTACCTTGTGATTACCTCCCATCACAACTAGATCCGAAAGTGGATTAATGTCGACCAAAACCAACTAAGATAATGTCACTGATTGAAGCTTCTGGGGTGGACAGTGACCTGGAGAGTCCAGATGAAGAAGACCAGACGTTTGTACATCGCATACGGACAAGAAGTGGAAATTACCACTCTCATGAAAGTGAACTAAGCCCTGAAGCACCAGATACCAAGAAAAACAACGGAGGTTCATTTCAGATCTGATGATCAAACACCAGAAAACATCGATAGGAACCCAGGATTAGAGGAATCACCAGACCATACAGAAACGGATGATCCTACAGAAGAACAAGAACCTACGGATGTAGCTCCAAGACCATCAGAGGAAGTGTTGGAAATGAATGTGTAGGAGAAACCTAAGTAACAGAAGAATCGGTAGTAACAGAGGAACAATCCTGCAGGAGGAATTCTACTTGAGAAATAAGAAGACCATTGATGCTGAC
>JARQOD010005036.1:0-50590 GCA_033576555.1 Oophaga sylvatica
TTTTGGGACGCATTTATTTTTTCATTTTCACTGCTAAACATTATAAAATTCTTTGAAGCACCCGTGGTCTAATAGTGCTCACCACACCTTTAGATACCTTTTTTGAGGGGTGTAATTTCAAAAATTGGGTCGGTTTACCTCTCTTTTGGCACATCAGTGGCTTTGGAAGCACAGCATAGTGTCTGCTACTTATTCGAGTCAATAGCACTCCTTTCTTTCTGAGTCCTGACAAATGCCCAAACAATAGTTTTCCACCACATATGGGGTATTGACATAATCGGAAGAAATTGGGCAACAAATTGTATGGTCCCTTTTCTCCCGTTACTCTTGTGAAAATAAAAAAATATGGAGCTAAAACAACATTTTTGTGAGAAGAAAAATCAAATTTTTCATTTTTTCCTTCCACATTGCTTTAATTCCTTTGAAGCACCTAAACGGTTAATAAATTATTTTAATGTGGTTTTGAGCACTTTGATGGGTGCTGTTTTTAAATTCGTCACTTTTTGGTATTTTTTTGTAACATACGCTCCTTATAGTCATTTAAAATGTGATGCGGTCCCTAAAAATATTGGTTTGGTAAATTTTGTTGAAAAATTGAGAAATTGCTGGTAACGTTTTAACCCTTCTAACTTACTAACAAAAAACTATGCTTAAAAAAAATTATGCTGGTGTGAAGAAGACATGTGGTAAATGTTATTTATTAAGTATTTTGTACAGTATACAGGTGCATCTCACAAAATTAGAATATCATCAAAAAGTTAATTTATTGCAGTTCTTCAATACATAAAGTGAAACTCATATATTATATATAGAGTCATTACAAACAGAGTGAAGTATTTCAAGTGTTTATTTCTGTTAATGTTGATGATTATGGCTTACAGCCAATGAAAGCCCAAAAGTCATTATCTCAGTAAATTAGAATATTTTATAACACCAGCTTGAAAAAATGATTTTCAAATCAGAAATGTTGGTCTACCGAAATGTATGTTCAGTAAATGCACTCAATACTTGCTCAGGGCTCCTTTGGCATCAATTACTGCATCAATGCAAAATGACATAGAGGCGATAAGTCTGTGGCACTGCTGAGGTGTTATGGAAGTACAGGTTGCTTTGATAGCAGCCTTCAGTTCATCTGTGTTGCTGGGTCTGGAGCACAGTGATACTGTTGTTTTTAAACCAGGAAGTGGTACTTTTGGCAGTGAGGACAGGTGTCAATTCCTGCTGGAGAATGAAATTTCCATCTCCAAAAAGCTTGTCGGCAGAGGGAAGCATGAAGTGCTCAAAAATTTCCTGGTAGACGGCTGCGCTGACTTTAGTCTTGATATAACACAGTGGACCTACACCAGTAGATAACATGGCTTCCGAAACCATCATTGATTGTGGATGCTTCACACTAGACCTTGGAAATCAAGGTCCCAGAGTCTGGATGAAGAGTGGAGAGACAGACAATACAAGCTGCTTAAGGTCTAGTGTGAAGTTTCCACAATCAGTGATTGTTTGGGGAGCTTTGTCATCTGCTGGTGTAGGTCCACAGTGTTTTATCAAGACCAAAGTCAGCGCAGCCGTGTACCAGGAAATTTTAGAGCACTTCATGCTTCCCTCTGCCGACAAGCTTTTTGGAAATTTCATTCTCTAACAGGACTTGGCACCTGTCCACACTGCCAAAATTACCAATACCTGGTTTAAAAACAACAGTATCACTGTGCTTGATTGGCCAGGAAACTCGCCTGACCTTAACCCCATAGAGAATCTATGATCTATGGGGTATTGTAAAGTGGAAGATGAGAGACACCAGACCCCACAATGCAAACAAGCTGAATGCTGCTATCAAAGCAACCTGGTGTTAGTATCCATTCAGTTTGACCATCTGCCATTTTGTTGTAGTTTCTGGCTTCTAGTCTGTTCTCCCTGGTGCTGGGCTTGTCGTTGGTCAGGTGATTGTATCACCCTTTATTTCCCTGCACCTGCCTTCTAGTCCTTGCTGGACATCAGTGTTAATCCGCTTGAGTTCTGGCTAGGAGTCTTTATAGCTTTGTGCTATTCTTACTACAGTTCTGGATCTCTAGTTCTGCTTACTTAATATTTTGTTTTTTCCTTTTGTTTCTGCAGCTTTCTCTATTTCCCTGCTAGGAGGTTACCAGTGTTCTGTTTCCAGTCCCTAGATCTTTCAGGGATCCCCTTCCCCCTCTTGCAGGTCTTCACTTGAGTTTAGACTAGGATCGTCGGTGGGTCTATTCGCAAGGAATAGGTCGCCCGCTCCATCGTAGGGATCGAGTCTAGTCCTAGAGCAGGGTCAGATTCTCCCCCCGCTCTATTCCTGAGTTGCAGAACCATAACACCTGGCTTCCATAACACCTCAGCAGTGCCACAGGCTGATCACCTCAATGCCACGTCGCATTGATGCAGTAATTGATGCCGAAGTAGCCCCGACCAAGTATTGAGTGCATTTACTGAACGTACATTTCAGTAGGCCGACATTTCTGATTTTAAAATTATTTTTTTCAAGCTGGTGTTATAAATTATTCTAATTTACTGAGATAGTGACTTTTGGATTTTTATTGGCTGTAAGCCATAATCATCAACATTGACAGAAAAAAACACTTGAAATAAATCACTCTGTTCGTGATGACTCTATCTAATATATGAATTTCACTTTTTGTATTGAAGAACTGAAATAAATTAAGCTTTTGATGATATTCTAATTTTATGAGATGCACCTGTAACTATTTGGTTTAAAGATATCAAATTTAAAAATTGAAAAGTTGCTACATTTTCACATTTTTTGTCACAATTTCGATATTTTCAAAAGAAACACAAATCATTTCGACTTAAATTTACCACTTACATGAATTACAATGTGTTACTAAAAACAGTCTTAAAATCACTGGGATATATTGATGAATTCCAGATTTATTACCACATATAGTGACACTGGTCAGAATTAAAAAAAATTGGCCAGGTCAGGAAGTTGAAAACAGGCTTGGGGGTGAAGGGGTTAATACAGTAAAGAGAAAAATAGTTAATTCACTTGTGGTCAAGGGCAGTGAATTGGTAACTTGCTACTTACCTCTGCTAGGTTCATGCAGTTATGTTGTAACCATTCAGCCTGTACTAATTATGTTCAGTTACATTGGCATGTAAACGTTAGAGCACCCCTGGTCAAATTACTGTTATTGTGGACAGTTAAGCAAGCTGAAGATGAAATGTCTAAAAGGCCTAAAGTTAACATATTTCCTTTGCATTTTAGGCAAAACACTGTGTATTTATGTATATATATATATATATATATATATATATATATATATATATATAATATATATATATATATATATATATACTTATAATATATATATATACAGTTTATATAGTATTTTTGTGCTGATGCAATAGTTGAGCACCCTTGGAGATTTGTGTACTCAGATAACTGTGACCAAGGTTTTGGACCTTAATTAGCTTGTTATGGATATAGCTTGTCCATTATCATCATTACGAAAGGCCTGGTGATGCAATTTTCCTAACTTTATAAAATCCCAACCTCCTCTAACTTTTTGCACCAAGAAAGAGCAGCCATGGGCTCTTCTAAGCAAATGCCTAGCACTTTGAAAATGAAAATGGTGGAGGCCCACAAAGCAGGAGTAGGCTATAAAAAATAGCAATACATTTCAAAGTTGCCCTTTTCTCAGCTCGAAATGTAATTAAGAAATGGCACTTATTAGGAACAGTAGAGGTCAAGATAAGGTTTGGAAGACCATGAAAAATTTCAGTGCGAGATGCTGGTCGGATTGCTACAGAGGCAAATCAGAACCCCTTCTTGACTGCAAAAAACCTTCAGAAAGATTAAGTAGACTTTGTAGTTGTGGTTAATTGTTATACTCTTTACCGACAGCTGCACAAATATGGCCTGTATGGAAAGGTCATCAGGAGAAAACCTCTCTCACATCCTCAACATAAAATTCAGATTCAGAAATATGAAAAAAAAGCTAAACAAGTTTGATGCATTTTTTAAACAAGTCTTGTGGACAGATGAGGTTAAAACAAAACTGTTTGGCCACAATGATCATGTGTGGAGAAAAAAGGGCACAGAATTTCAGGAAAAGAACTTCTCGACAACCATTAAGCATGGGGTGGATCAATCATGCTTTGGGGTTTTGTTGCAGCTAATGGCATGGGAACATTTCATGGGTAGAGGGTAGAATGGTTTAAATGATATTTAACAAATTCTTGATGCAAACATCTGTAAAAAAGCTGAAGTTGAAAAGAGGATGGCTACAACAAATGGTTAATGATCCTAAACACGTCAAAATCCACAATAGACTACCTCAGAAGGTGCAAGCTGAAGATTTTACAATAGTCCTCGTAGTCCGCTGATCTGCACATCAATGAAAATCTGTGGCTAGACCTCAACTTAGCAGTGTATGCAAGATGACCCAAGTTTCTCAAAGAACTAGAAGAAATTTCCAAGGAATAATGAATGAAAATCACTCAAACAAGAATTTTAAAACTCTTGGCCGGCTACAAATAGTGTTTACAAGCTTTGATACTTTCAAAAAGCAGTGTTACTAGTTACTAACCATGTAAACTTTTGCATTTTCCCATTTTCCTTTTTGTTATTTTTGAAATGTAAAAGATGACTATATATATTATTTTGACTAAAATGCAAAGGAAATGTGTCATCTTTAACTATAGGCCTTTTAGATATCATTTCATCGTCAACTTGCTTAACCAAACTTTTGCATGCCACTGTACCTGCTTTCTCTTCTGCAGTAAATATTAAGAGTCCCAAGCAGGAGATATAGACAATTGTGTGGCTTGCATTCAATATTGGATATTTTTTATTACCAGACATATACGTACAAGGCAAGTGAGAGCTCTGTCCTAATAATGGAAATGACATTAAAGTTCAAAGATTGTTCTGCTCAACTCTCAAGTTGCATGTATGAGTTATGTCCATGAGACCAGTGATTCCTGAGTGTCCTTGAAAATAAAGAGTTAAAACAGTCTGGTAATGATAGAGTTTGGTATACCTTATCTCTATAATTTTCAGAGCTACTGTACCAGCTTATGGGGAACAATGCTTGTAATGGTTATGGGTAGTGTTGAGCGATACGATACCGCAAGTATCGAGTATCGGCCGATATTAGCTGTATCGGACTTTCGATATTGACTTTCAATATTTCCCATATATCGTATACCGGAATCGGAATTGTCACTGTCACTGTGAGTGTCCGTCGGTCGGGTCTGTCAGGAGTCAGCGGCACTTACCTGGCAGAAGATCTCCGGTGGTCACGGCCTGGACTGGTTGATGGCCGCCATCATCTTTCCCCGGCGGTCACATGCAGTTTCTCGCGATAACTGCAGTGACTGCTGGGTAATCCCGGCCGTAAAGCAGTCAGTCCGATGACGTCATCGCCGGGGAAGCAGGTAATCAGCTGTGCTGCCCGGGATGACAGCTTCTGCCTGTCATTCCGATGTAGCAGAGCTGGATCGTCGTGGGACAGTCGTTACTATGGACTGGTCGGACAGGTGGTATACTGTTGGTTTGTTTTTTTTTCTTTTTTTACAGGAGATCGATGGCGTCGCAGGAATGAGAGTATAATAAAAGAAATGAAAACGTGTTGTCTCTTTTATTTCATTAAAAGACTTTTTTCTTGCTGTGTCTTTTTTTTTAACATTTAAAAACTTTGGGATTAATAATGGATCGGTGTCTTATTGACACCTCTCCATTATTAACCGGGCTTATTGTCACCGTGCAATCAACGGTGACATTAACCCCTTATTACCCCATTTGCCACCGCTACAGGGCAGTGGGAAGAGCCGGGTAAAGTGCCACAATTGGCACATCTTTTGATGCGCCAAATGTGGGGCTGCTGTAGCCTGGTATTTTCAGGCTGTTGAGGCCAAAATCCATGGGCCTTGACAGTCTTTTAATACCAGGCCGCAGCAGTCTGCATTTTACTTGGCTGGTTAACAAAAATAGGGGGACCCCTACGCCGTGTTTTTTTTCGAGGGGATCCCCTATTTTTGTTAACCAGCCAAGCTAAGCAGACTGTGGTGGCCTGGTATTATCAGGCTGGCAAGGTCCATGGATATTGGCTCATTACCAGCCTGAAAAACCAGGCCTCAGCAGTCTGCTTCATCTGGCTGGTTAACAAAAATGGGGTGGACCCTACGCCAATTTTTTTTTAGAGGGATCCCCTATTTTTGTTAACCAGCAAAGAAAAGCAGACTGCTATGGCCTGGTATTATCAGGCTGGCAAGCAGGGTCGGACTGAGGCACCGAGACACCGGAGAAACCTACGGTGGGCCCCAGCTCCTGCGTGGTGGGCCCTGATTTGAAAGGATAGGTCGGGGGCAGAGGGGGCGGTGGCCCCGGGGCCCGCGCTCTGAGGGGGCCCACCCGGAGCTACGATACAGTTACATTCTGCGGCAGAGCAGGGAGAATCGCTCTCCCTGCTCTGCCGCCCGGAAGCTATGGGGCCTGAACAGGCGTTGGGGGGGCCCGGTGCAAGCAGTGGGCCCCCCACCCGTCATCGGAGGGTCAGCTGTATCGGCATCCAGCCGATAAAGCTGACCGCATAGAGAGAGAAGGAGCGAGCGCTCCTTCTCTCCCATAATCCCCCTCTCAGCGTATGACAGCGGGCGCAATAACATCACCTGCCGGCGCCCGCTGTCAGACGCTGAGAGGGAGAACAGTGAGCAGCACAGGAGCCGGGAGGTGAGTATTTTTTTTTTTTCTTTTTAATGGGGGTGCAGTCGAGTCCTGGCTGGAGAAGTCGTCATGTCGGTGTGGGCCAGTTGGTAAAGACATGAAAAGTGAACAATTCCATTAGAAAGAACATCAGCGGTAAGTCATTATCTGTACCTGTGCTGTAATCTATATGTTCTGTAGGACTGGTATTATTTAACACAGACCATATGGCGGTAATATCAATATTGGTCTTTTTATATATAGATTATTTTGGCCAACAGCGAGGTCATTTGCTGAGGTTCTCTGATGATGGGCCCACTCAGAACTTTTGCCCCCACTAAACCAAAACCCTAGCTACGCCTATGGCTCTCTCTCTAGTCTTTCTTTCTCGCTCTCTGTTCTTTCCTTCTCGCTCTCTGTTCTTTTTTCTCTCTGTTCTTTCTTTCTCTCTTTTCTTCTTCTTTCCTCTCTTTCTTTCTCTGTTTGTTCTTTCTCTCTCGCTGCTTCTTTCTTTTCCTCAGTACCAGCCACTGTGCCCTCATTACCAGTCAGTGTGATCAGCAGTGCTAAATGGTTACGCTTGGGGCGAGGATATGGGTGTGATTAGCTGTGAAATGGGTGTTGTCGGGGCGTGGCCTAAAATTTTCAGCGGCGCGCAACACGCGCCGCAGCCTTTAATCCTCTTTCCTGTCTTCCAAATTTGGGAGGTATGCTGTATGACCTCCCTACAACTTCTGGCCATGCTCCTGATGAGCGCGACGGATGGTCTCGTGAGGGATCTCCTCCCACACCTGGACTAAAGCATCCACCAACTCCTGGACAGTCTGTGGTGCAACGTGGCATGGCCTAAAATTTTCTGCAGCATGCACAGCGTGCCACAGCCTTTGTCCCTCTTTCCCTTATTCAAAGGTTGAGAAGTATGATGGTGGGCCCCAAGAATATATTTTCTCTGGTGGGCCCAAGGTACTCCAGTCCGACGCTGCTGGCAAGGTCCATGTATGTTGGCTCCTTAACAGCCTTAAATACCATGCCTCAGCAGCAGGGGCGTACATATAAATCATGGGGCCCCATAGCAAAAGTCTGAATGTTCCCCACCCCCCCAAAAAAAAAATCCAGAGGCATTGTAAATGTAAAGTGCCAGCACAGTGAGGGAAGTTGAGTCGCACAGAGACAGGGGTTTTGGGGGTACTCGGCACCGATCACGTCGACTTCTATGGGGGATGTCACGAGTAGCACAGCTCGGTCCGTGACCTGGGCGATCACTGGAATGTGGGATATTTCCAGGGGATGATAGAATGTTCGTGTAGTTTGTCGTGACGCCACCTGTAGTACCTGGTCAGGGTGTCCAGCGCTGCTGTGCAGGTCCTCTGGAAGGGATGGTGTAGTGCAGGTAGGTGATAAGTCTTCTACAGGTAACACGCTATCCTTCCAGGGCAGATAGATGTGAGATAGAGCAATGGTGCAGAGTGATGTAGCAGAGTGGACTATGCGACGTAGTAAGAAAGCAGGAAACACTTCAAGTTAAATGTTGCATAATAAAATTTTTAATAATAACATTACAAAAGTGCAAATAGCATTACTGCCGAAGTTCGTTGAGACTTCTTAGGACTACCCCCACCGGGTAACTTCACAGTGTCCTTTACTTGTGCTTGTGGGGACCCGCTCCAAACCTCCAACTGTGGTCTTGGGTGGGCTGCAAGACTTTCCTTGAGCAGACCTCACTTTCGGCCACACCAAACGGGTTTTTAGTTTCTGAGGTAGTTGAAAATAGTGCACAGTTAAGTTTTTTGTAAAACCAAGATGGAGCACCGAAGTGCCAACTATTTACAGAAAAGTTTGTGAGCCAGTACAGTTCATGGCTTCAAAGTTCAACATTTTGATTACATTGAAACACCATTACCCAACCTGGTATATAAAGGCAACAATAAACTTGTTCTTCTGAACATTCACCCGTCCGGGTACATCAAACCATTACCCAACCTGGGTATATTAAGGCAACAATAAACTTCTTTTTATGAACATTCACCGTCCGGGTACATCAATAATTTAACGATTTACATACAGAGACCCTGTCCGGGTTATTTAGACTTCTTTGGCTGGCCTCTTACAGGTACCACCTGATACTCTTCTGGAGCTTGCCAAACATCCGTGACAAGAGGGTCCACCCAGACCTGATGACGTCGTGTGGCCTGTACAGTTACGTCGTGACCCGCTATCTGGGTCTGTGTGGCCACCTCTTTCGTCTCCCTCCGGGTCTGGAACCCTATGTCCCGACTGAACGAACCCCAGGGGCCTAACAGGCGCCGGGTACGGGCCAGCTATCATTATCATGTCCATAGCTGGGGCTGCTGAGGAGACCACTGAGGGAGGCTGGGGAGATTTACGGCGTGGGGTGGGCACTTGTGCAGAGGCCTGTTGGGGGAGGCTGAAGGCTCGGAGGGTCTGTCAGTTTCCTGACACTCTGGGGAGTAGGGGTCGCACCTGGTAACATTTAGGGCGTACCATCCATTGTAACCCCAGTGTCGGGTGTAAGTCACCAAGTCTCCTGCCAACAGGTCCCTCCCCGGGTCTCCTTCTGGGAGGTGAGCCTCCACGTCCGCCGGGTTACAAAGACTTCTAAATAAAGTCCAGGCTCCTGGATGAAGCCCCAACCACCTTTTAACTTAAAGTTCCGTACTGCACCCTTAAGCCGCGGCTCCCTCAGCGTACTTTTATCCTTTCTCATATGTGCCTTCTCTGCCAGGTCCCTGTCCAGGTGACGTTGCCGAAGCTTTTGGGATTCTCGCTGCTCCCTTTGTCGCTCTGCTTCCCGCTCCCGACGTCTCACTCTTCCTACTGACGCCGGTTGTAATTCTCCTCCACCAGCAGCTCCATGTCTCCACCATCAAATGCCAGCTTACGATGTCCGGTTTGGGCAGCTCTCCTGGCGCCCGCCAGTCCTGGCGGCGCTCACCTGTGGCGGAAGCAGCCGGCTCTGGAACAGATGACGGTCGGGGCTCCGGTACAGGCAGGTAGAGCTCTGGTGCCTGCGCGGCCTCCTCCATGAGGACGGGTGTCGCTTCTTCTGCCTCAGCGACGGGGGCAGACAGCGGGATCTGGGGTGCTGGTGCGGCGTTTTCTGCAGGAACGGGTGCCTCCACTGTGATACTGGCAACCGGTTCAGATTGCAAGGGCTGGGATGCCCGCACGGCCTCCTCTACTGGAACGGGTGCCTCCACTGAGATACTGTCAACCGGTTCAGATTGCAAGGGCTGGGATGCCCGCACGGCCTCCTCTACTGGAACGGGTGCCTCACTTGGTACAGCACCAGGTTAATGAAGGGCTGGGATGCCCGCAGGGCCTCCTCTACTGGAACGGGTGCCTCACCTTCCGGTACAGACACTTCGGGGGGTAAGAGGATTGGCGCCGCTCCAAGTGTAGTTTTAGGGCCCGCCAGCTCGCTTCCATCCTGGCGACCTCCTCCCGGTGCCGGGCCAGGTCTCTCAGGGTATCCTCCGCTTCTTCCAGCGTAGGAGGGTTTCCAGGCCGGGTGCCAAACGGTGGCTCCGTGGGATCGGGTCGCTTCCGTGGGGGGAGAGCTCTGACTCCTCCATCCCTTCCCACTTCTGCTCACGTCCGATCGCCATCTCTGCCAAGTCACATGTGTCATTAGCATCAGGAGAGGCGCCATCTTTTGTAGGGAGGCGGGACCTTCGCGTTCGTTTCCGCCCACTGAGGAGGATGAGGAGGCGGAACTCCAGAGCTGTGGGGCACGATCTTACATTGCAGTAACATTTAGAGTGGGCGGACATCGTTTTTCGCGCCACGGAGTGAGTGTACGCCCACGAGAGCACGCCCTTATTCTTCACCTGTGCCTCGTGGCGCAGATATGACGGAAAAATGGCAAATACAGTCTATGATGATTTTTGCAATTCTCAAGCAAAAAAACAGTTCAATTAAGGCACACAGGACTCGCTTATAGCGAGCTTCTGAATCCTGTTCGTGACGCCAAAGTTGAGTCGCACAGAGCCACAGGTTTTGGGGGTACTCGGCACAAGCCCGTCGACTTCTATGGGGGATGTGACGGGTAGCACAGCTATGTCCGTGCCCTGGTCGCTCACTGGAATGTGGGATATTTCCAGGGGATGATAGAATGTTTGTGTAGTTTGTCGTGACTCCACCTGTAGTACCTGGTCAGGGTGACCAGCGCTGCTGTGCAGGTCCTCTGGCAGGGATGGTGTAGGCGCTAGGTGATAAGTCTTTGCAGGTAAGACGGTATCCTTCCAGGGCAGATAGATGTGAGATAGAGCAATGGTGCAGAGTGATGTAGCAGAGTGGAGTATGCGACGTAGTAAGAAAGCAGGAAAGGAAACAATTATTACTACAAAGACATGCAGCATAAGGCTGCCTCAACCCCTCCCATCCAACTAGCTACACCCTGTTCTAACCAGCCTGAGCTAGACCATCCCATTGGGTCCGCCTACACTCAGCTGGCATAGTGTACTGTTGAATGCAGTGGTTGGAGTCAATGGGGTGTTTCCTCCTTACCTAAAAGTAAGTTGTCACACCGCTGGGTGCGATGCAACATCTCTGTGGCGACTGGACCCTCGGGTGCTTCTGTCTTTTCACAAATGCCGGCTTTACCCGGCAATTGAATCAGAGGCTATTTTACTATGTAGAAGTGAATAAACTATAAATATATGTATATATATATATGTCACAATGACATGTATATATATATATATATTATATATATTATTATTATCTATGTGTGTATATTTGTGTTTACAAGGAAAGAAAGTGTTTTTTTAGTTGCGATATTTTGTTCCCATAGACTTACATGGGACTTCCGGTATCGGTATCGGTATCGCCGATATTTTAGTGATATCGGCGATACCATTCCGATCCGATATTTTTGGATATCGGAAAGTATCGCTCAACTCTAGTTATGGGGCATGTAGTTAAGCGACCACTTAGCCACCCCTTCAAACTTGCTACACTGTATAATAGAAGCTTATCTATGCTGTTTAGGATTTATTTGCACACAAAGTAATTTACTGTTTCAAAAATCCATAATCAAGCAGAAAAATTATGAATACGCCTCTAGATTATAATAAAGACTGCATTGGAAAAATTATAGAGAAAAAATATATTCACATTTTATTCTAAACTATAATAAGGGAGATGTTGGAAAAGTAAACTCATTGAATAACAGGGAGGACAAGTTCACAATAAATAGCACATAAAATGGTTTTTTTTCTCCGAATATAACATTAATTGCTCTCTTACCTCTCGTTGAAATTCATAACCACATTTTCTTAGCACAAATACGATTTGCAGGAAACTTTTTTTATTTCTAATTATATAGTGTTCTGCAACTCCCACGTGTATTGTTAAATCCTGCTTCTACTGTGAGTATACATAGCTAAATCTCAATATAAATTAAGCCGATGCAAGAGGCAAACAGTAACATATCAATATTGCGTATTTCATGGATTTCAGTTCCACTCTTTTGAGTTTTTAATTTAATTACAACATCCATAGATTACATCAAGAATGTGTTAATTCTTAGTCTCCTTTTATGTAAACACCACAGCATCTCATCACTTATTTATACACATTCATAATACTGCACACGTCTCAAATATCTATGCTTATATATTTAGGAAAGTTATAGACTTGGTTTCTGAACAAATATAAATAAATCTACTGCCAAAAGGAAGAATAAACCTCTTGGTATTAATATTCCACAGGATGCAAGCCAAAAGGAACTTCCTGATATATCATTAGCTCAGCAAAAAAATGCCTGCACTGCACCAATAATAATAATAAAAAGTTTATTCCGCCATATTTCAGCTTAAACATCTTCAATAAACCAGTACAAGATTTGAGCTGTGTCTCAATGGACAAAAATCTCCTTCCAAAGACACAACTTTGATTCTCCTAAAAAGTTATCACATATTCCAGTAATATAACTCTCTGCAATACCTTCTAGGTAATGATGGGCAATTCAGTATGCAAATTGCCTCTTCAGAGAGAAGGAGGACTTAAACTCTATAGCTCCACCTGGTGGTAGTAGCGATCCTACAAGTCACAATCAATCCTTTAAAAAGTCTTGCAATATGAGTTAGGATAAAAGCAAAATCAGAATCTAAATTTACAGACACGGTGTTTCGGGCTATTGGCCCTCATCAGTGCAAAGTAGGAGAGATCTGATTCAACTAGATGAGAGGCTCTGGACTGAGGTCTAAGGGGTAAGGTTTCTCCATGTGGAGAGTGACATACCAGCTATGGCTTGTCAGGGTAAGGAGACTTATTCGCCGTGCAATGCTCCTCTGGGAAATTTAATATGCAAATTGCCTCTTCAGAGAGAAAGAGGACTTAAACTCTACAGCACCACCTGTTGGTAGTACCGATCCTACAAGTCACAATCAACCCTTTAACAAGTCTTGTAATATGACTTAGGATAAAAGCCAAATCAGTATCTCAATTTGCAGACACTGTTTTTGGCTATTGGCCCTCGTCAGTGCAAAGTATGAGAACTGATTTGGCTAGGTGAGAGTGTCGCACCGCCTTGTGAGATGCAGAGCCCAGTATCTCGGAGGATGGTTCAGTCATGGTGACTCCAATGGCTCTAACAATCCCTAGGTTAGGTGGCAATTATAAAGGGGGGAGATGACTGATATATGAGACTGTGAGTGATGTTGTTGCCTGCAAGGTGTGAGGCCGCGGACAAGAGAATCATACACCGATGGTCCTGTGCAAACTTGAAAGCTGAACTTTACTGAAGATTGGTAACATTTCTTATGTTTTCCAACATA
Organism: Oophaga sylvatica; assembly: GCA_033576555.1. NCBI lineage: Eukaryota > Metazoa > Chordata > Amphibia > Anura > Dendrobatidae > Oophaga > Oophaga sylvatica. The sequence goes on from JARQOD010005036.1 coordinate 13,489, forward strand.
ACAGTCTTGGTAGCAGATATACTTTTTCTTACTCACTGCGACTATCAAAACCTTTTCTCGGTCCCGGCATTGGGAGGATGGCAGTAAATTACATTAGACTAACTACTGTGGGTAGGAGAAGGATCAACCGACCTTAATTTGATCAGAGTATCCAGGAAATGACATACAGTAATAATGGTTTTTCTGGTCACTACAAGAGGCTCTGGACTGAGGTCTAAGGGGTAAGGTTTCTCCTTGTGGAGAGTGACATACCAGCTTGGGCTTGTCAAGCTCAAATTCAATAATAATTCAGTAGCTTGTCAAGGGGCAATTCAGTAGTGATTCGAGGGCTGTGACCAACCCAAAGGCCAAAGTCACATTGTTCTCTAACATACCCTTCTGGATTTGCCTACTCATGTTGGTTTTGATGTTGTGGCAGTGGTAAAACCATGTCCGTTCACTATTGGCATGATGACGCTTGGGGAATATCCCTCACTCACTTCATGCTTTAACTTTCATGCATGTAAATTCCATTACAGCCTCCAGCTGCTCCTGAGGACAACACAAAAGCCCCTGCATCTTTTCATAGCCTTTCTTCATGTCTGGGGGCAGCAGAGTGAACACAGCTTCCTCAAACAGATATTCCTGATGTTGATGAGGCTTCAGTCATCTGAGGAGCTATATTTTTTTTGCAATTGCTTGTTTTTGCTGTTACTGCTCTGTCTCCTTACACAACTTCTCTCACTGTGCTTTTGAAATTTTAACACCTTACCTATGGGGGCTGCTTTTCCGCTGCTCTGATTGATTACGCCCATTCTGACTTGTGCCATTGCCCACAGTAATACGTACGGTACTCGCCATTCAACTCGCGTGGGCAGGCCTTTGACTTCTATATCAAACTCCTCTGATGCACACTTCTTTTTTCACAGGCACTGAAACTCTCTGGCTGTTAGTTCTGTGGATTTAGCTAGGCTTGGTGCCATTCCACATGATCTCCTCCCATGATGAGCTAGTCTTTTCTTTTCCACTGTCACACAGTCTGCCAACTTTTCCATCAATATGAGACGCCACTGTCACCACACAGCACATCATCTGTCTTGACCACTACATCAATTTATAGTTTAAGGGTAGCATGATCTGTTCTGATCTGCTGCAACCCCAGATATTAGTTGAAACGGTTACTTGTAGGTGTGTTTGTGTTATTTGCTGTTACTGTTTCCCTTTCAGGCTACATACACTCAGATGTAACAGGGATCCCAGATGTAATGTATTAACAAGGAAGAATTCAGCTCATTTTATAAAAATAAGATTAACTTTGATGTTGAAACTGATGAAACATATGAATAATAGGTAACTACCGTAGTACAAAGCTCATGTTCCACATCTTCTGTTACAAAAGGCACAGACATATCGGTTTTATTGTGTCAACACCACGTGCAAATAAAGTTTCAGTACTATATTATGAATAATTTGGCACTTCCATTTAATTTATCTGCCTTTAACTATCCACAGCCTACTGCCATGTGGTACAAGTGCCCTGGCCAGGTAAGTCTAGTGTTACTCATTAACACCTTAAGGGTATGCCACACTAAACAAGATCGCTAACGGGATCGTTAAAAAACGTCACTATTTAGCGATCTCGTTAGTGACGCTGTTGTGTGTGGCATGTAGCAACGACGTGGCCCCTGCTGTGATCTCGCTGATCGTTCACTAGAGTTCTGGACCGTATTTTGATCGTTGGCGTCCCGCTGGTGAGCCTATATCGCTGTGTCTGGCACGTTTTGTGAACGATTTGCGCTGTTTTTTACATCGCAAAGTCGTTAAGGAGATCGCTAACCGCTTATGCGTCGTTAACGAGATCGTCCAGTTTGGCAGCTACTAGCGACATTAAAACGATCACAAAAACGATCGCATTAGTATGCGTCGTTATTGTGATCGTTAGCGGGAGCGTTTAGTGTGGCAGTACCTTTAGTGACAGAGCCAATTTGCTACTTAATGACCAGGCCAATTTTTACAATTCTGACCACTGTCACTTTATGAGGTTATAACTCTGGAACGCATTAACGGATCCCGCTGATTCTGAGAATGTTTTTTACCCCCGGCAGCCGAGACTCCAGAGAAATTCCGACTCTGGGGGGTGCTATACACTTTTACTTAGCACTGTTAATTATCGGCGCTGTTGTTTAAGTACCCTTATCTGCCACCGTTAAAAGGCGTATTGGCGGTCATTAAAGGGTTAATACTCCTAGGTCCAGTCTACATGTTGTTTCTTGCCGGTCACCTTGCTAATTGTGGGATGGCTTTCATGCTATTTTTGATCAAAAACAGTGTTACTAAGAACCCTATGTTATTCAAATGCACTTTTGCTTTTTATTTATTTAACTACAGCAAAGTTTGTTTATTTTGCTTCTTGTAAGTTTTTTATGCTTTATTGCCAATGTGAATATGCGTTTATCTGCTGCATGTATACCAACTTAAACCAAGCTCAATTTTTGTGTTTTTTCTTTGTTTTTTTGCATTTTGTACAAGACGGTACGTGGCCTTCTATGATCTGGAATTTACATTTAAAAGCTTTCCAGAGCTGGTGTCCACAGTTCGGGACCCGGTCCTTTTTCTGCCCTTATTCACACAATAAAGTCAACTCCGACATATGGTAAGGTTTCTAATATATAGTCTATTCACACATAATGATATATTACATAAAGTTTTGTAATATAATATTCAGCATTTAATACGAATTGTAAATGAACCCTCCTGATATAGATGCGACAATTTAAAAGTCTTACATCTTACATGTCCATCTAAGGCTTCTTCACACGTCCCGGTGATTCCTATACAGGAAACAACAGTACTGATGAGATCCGTGGACCATATCTGTGTGCCATCCATATGTACATATGTGACATTCATGTATCTGTTTGCTGTTCGTGTGTCACACCCGTTTGCTGTGTGTGTGTCCGTGTGACACGTACTGGCGCCTCAGAAAAGTAGTACAGTTTGTGCTGTTCCCAGGTGCGGGCTCCTGAAGGCAGCTCTCATCATTGTCACTTGGTCTCCCTGAGATCAGTGGGACCAGGCGACAATGATGGGAGTGTATTCATCAACTGATGTTTCCCTCCTTTGTAAAATAAATAATTAAATTTAAAATATTACCTGGTCTACTGCGTCATTTTCATTACCAGCAGAGGGAAAGCCCATGGCTGAAGCTGATGTTAATGATCTGGGAAAAGGGACAATATCCCAAAAGTTTCCAGGTTATTAATAACATCTCAAAGCTGTTTGCTTAGTCTTTACTGGTGAATTTACAGGGACCCCAGAAAAAAAAACACTTACATAAATCTACTATAAAAATCCCACTGGCTGGCAGCGTCCGTAAAAGGGGCGTAGTCTCGGCTCAATACAAGTGTATGGCACGGGGCCAAGCCCTCTGGCCAGGGGTACATATAACTTATACATAACCTCCGGTCCTGAGTCTGAAACTGGCGAATCCTTGCAGCTCACAGTGCGTGTGCTGAGTAGATTCATAAGTTTGCAGTCAAACAGAGTGACAGCAGACTTATCGCTTTTGTCCAGTCAACCCTTTTAAGTAGGTACAAACAGAATACAAGATGACTTCCACAGGTTAAATGTTGGTCATATTGGTAAAGGGCGATTGCAGAAAAAAAAATAACAGCCTCTAAAGGCAAGGAATGGAAATGCAGCACAATTTATAAAAGTGAATAATAGCAGCCACTAGTGGTCAATCCGCAAAAGAGTAATTGAATCCTGACAACTCCGCTTCTTGCAAACTTTAATGGTCCCAGCAGTGAGGCCCCTCTGAACTCAGACACTTGTTTCCTACCCTGCAATTGATAAGATTTATTCTTCACTAGAAATAGGCCCGATGCTATTGCATCGGGAGTGCGGTGAAATGAACATCTGTGTATCCTTAGTGGTGCTAACACCGTCGGGAGATCGGCAATACTTCTAACAGCTGATAGATCGGCAACCCGGCAGTGGGCGACCAATCACATCAGCTGCTAGCGGTATTCAAATCTGGCGCCAATACCGCTAGCAGCTGATTGGTCGCCAGCCTTGGTGTGGGATTCAAATCCCGCGCAGCACCGCTCATTGGCTGAGCTGACGGCGGCTGAGTCAATGAGCGACGCGAGATTCAAATCCCCCGCCCCACCGGCTGAGCCAATGAGCGGTGCCGCACGGTATTTGAATCTCCCGCCAAAGCCGCACAGCCAGGGGCGGCTTAGCCAATGAGCGGTGCCGCGTGGCTTTGCGGGGGATTTGAGGTATGTGCACATGTTGCAGATTTGACTGCTGAATTTTCTGCACAAAAACAGGACCTCTTGGCAGAAAACGCAGGTGCTTTTTTTATGCGTTTTTTGATGCGGATTTGTATGCGTTTTTGTAAGCTAAATAAAGATATGTTATTAAACAAAAAAAAGGTTTGTGACGTAATTTCTTGTCCAACCCATACTCCAATACACACACAGATAGACAGAAAGATAGATAGACAGACAGACAGATAGACAGATAGATAATAGACAGATAGACAGATAGATAATAGACAGATAGATAGATAGATAGATAGATAGATAGATAGATAGATAGATAGATAGATAGATAGATAGATAGATAATATATAGACATAGATAGATAATAGATAGAAAATAGATAAATAATAGATAGATATTACATAAATAATAGATAGATAGAATGGTACATAAATAGTTAAAGACACACACGCACACACACAAAATCTTCACGCAATAGCGTTAATTTAAAAAAATGTGAACAAAAATGGCATGTGCTCCCGTGCAATTTTCTGCATCAGAGGGGGAAAGAGGACGGCTCAGGCCAATATTTCTAGCCTGGGAAGGGGTTAATACCCATGGAGCTTCCCAGGCTATGAATATCAGCCCACAGCTAGCCTTTACTGGCTATTAAAATAGGGGGACCCCCCAAAAAATGATGTGGGTCCCCCAGTCATTTATAGGCAGAAAGGCTACGCAGACAGCTGCGGGCTGATATTCATAGCCTAGGAAGGGGCCATGGATATTGGCGCACCCCCCTGGCTAAAAATACCAGCACCCAGCCGCCCCAGAATTGGCGCATCTGTACAATGCGCCAATTCCAGCACTTAGCCCTTCTTCCCACTCCCCTGTAGCGTGGGATATGGGGTAATAAGGGGTTAATATCACTTTTCTATTGTAAGATGACATTAAGCCCGGTTAATAATGGAGAGGTGTCAATAAGACGCCTCTCCATTATTAATCTTATATTAATAAAGGGTTAATAAAAACCACACACATAAGAATAAAGTTTTTTAATGAAATAAAACACAACACGGTTTTCATATCTTTATTACACACTCAGATCCAAGTGACACCCTCGTTCTCCTGTAATAAAAAGTAAAAAAATAAATCAACCGTATACTCCCTGTCTGACGCAGTCCAATTAATAGCGAATGTCCCACGACGGTCTCCCCTATAGAACAGTGACATCAGGTGATGACATTGCTCTGTAGGGCCTCCCAGTGATGCACTGACAGGAGACAATGGCTCCTGCAGTGCATCACTGAGGTTACCTGAGTTCATTCTCTCACTTTATGGCAATGCTGCATGGGAATTTTCTCACCCAGCATTGCAGTGAGAGAATGAACGGAAGTGATGTCATTCTCTCCCGGCGTCTGAGCAATACACACAGCGGAGGATTACCTCCACTGTCAGTGTATCGCAGGAGTGGTGTAGAGTGCTGACATCACCCGATGTCAGCGTTCTATACCGGAGATCGTCGTGGGACACTCGTTATTATCTGGACTACGGCAGACAGGTGATGTATAGGTTGCTTTATTATTTATCTTTATTACAGGAGACGATGGCATCGGGGATTAGGTGATTGGTGAGTATATACTCTATGTTATGTGTTGTATGTATGTTCTGTGTTGTATGTTATATGTATGTACTGTATGCTATGTGTTGTATGTTATATGTATGTTCTGTATGTTATGTGTTATATGTATGTTATGTGTTGTATGTTCTGTATGTTATGTGTTGTATGTTATATGTATGTTATGTGTTGTATGTTATGTGTTGTATGTTCTGTATGTTATGTGTTGTATGTTATATGTATGTTATGTGTTGTATGTTATGTGTTGTATGTTCTGTATGTTATGTGTTGTATGTTATATGTATGTTATGTGTTGTATGTTATATGTATGTTCTGTATGTTATGTGTTGTATGTTATACGTATGTTCTCTATGTTATGTGTTATATGTATGCTCTGTATGTTATGTGTTGTATGTTATATATATGTTCTGTATGTTATGTGTTATTTGTATGTTCTGTATGTTATGTGTTGTATGTTCTGTATGTTATGTGTTGCATGTTATGTGTATGTTATGTGTTGTATGTTATATGTATGCTATGTGTTGTATGTTATGTGTTGTATGTTCTGTATGTTATATGTTGTATGTTATATGTATGTACTGTATGTTATGTGTTGTATGTTATATGTATGTTCTGTATGTTATGTGTTATATGTATGTTCTGTATGTTATGTGTTGTATGTTCTGTATGTTATGTGTTGCATGTTATGTGTTGTATGTTATATGTATGTTATGTGTTGTATGTTCTGTATGTTATGTGTTGTATGTTATATGTATGTTCTGTATGTTATGTGTTGTATGTTATATGCATGTTCTGTATGTTATGTGCTGTATGTTATATGTATGTTACGTGTTGTATGTTATATGTATGTTCTGTGTTGTATGTTATATGTATGTTCTGTATGTTATGTGTTGTATGTTATATGTATGTTCTGTGTTGTATGTTATATATATATATATATATATATATATTTCTGTATGCTATGTGTTGTATGTTACATGTATGCTCTGTGTTGTATGTTATATGTATGTTTTGTATGTTATGTGTTGTATGTTATATGTATGTTCTGTATGTTATGTGTTGTATGTTATATATATGTTCTGTATGTTATGTGTTATATGTATGTTCTGTATGTTATGTGTTGTATGTTCTGTATGTTATGTGTTGTATGTTATTTGTTGTATGTTATATGTATGTTATGTGTTGTATGTTATGTGTTGTATGTTCTGTATATTATATGTTGTATGTTATATGTATGTACTGTATGTTATGTGTTGTATGTTATATGTATGTTCTGTATGTTATGTGTTATATGTATGTTCTGTATGTTATGTGTTGTATGTTCTGTATGTTATGCGTTGTATGTTATATGTATAAAATATGCAAGCAGCTGACAGCACTCGGGAGTTATCAAGGATGCACGTTCAGACGTTCGGGGATCCAAACGAACAAAGTCCAACAGAAAAATAGGAACAGCATCCAGTCCAGGTAGAAGTATGAAAAAACTTTATTCAGCCACCATAAAACACGACGTTTCGGCCATTATTAGGCCTTTATCAAGTATACAAAATAGGGCAAAATGGTGTCCTTAAATGGTGTGGAGAAGCCAATCACCATCCAGGAACCGCCCACAGTGCAAATAGACATATATAACATTTTATACAGCAATATACAATTTAAAACAGTGATCAAAGCTGAAATAGTGACATCACAAAGAAAATACTGCAAAGTACAAAAACAGCATGAAATATTCAAGAGATTACTACATGTAAACAGTATCACAATATCTGTCTGCCAATAGATGATCTGTTCTTATACACACCCATCATAATGCTGTACCAATCATGTGCTCACTAACTGCATCGTCCTCCATGTCCAATCAGTATCTGTTCATCAGCACTTACTCAGAGCTCTCTTCCAATCGCCCACAGGAACACAGTTCAGAAGACACACTTAGCACACCCCCTTCTGTGGTAAACAAAGGCACATGTTCAGAGGTCGTCACAGCAAACGCTGAGTGGATCATGTGACCACCAGCGTCAGCAGACATCCGACCATGTGACCGCCAGCATCATCAAAGGTCCCGTCGCATGATGACCACATCATAGACCTCCATTTAAAGAAGTCACGGCCAAAATATCACGTGATCACAGGCATCATCCGACACCCGGTCACATGACTTGATATGGGCAAAAAAAACCCAAAAAAACTGGCGCATGCGCAATGGGTTGTACCAGGGCTTCAGCTGGTCACATGACCATCAATGTCACAAAACCAACGGAACTATAATCAGAGCTGGCTAAAAGTGTATACCACACACAAACCGCAGCAGAGGAGTGCTTAATACTCTAAAGGCGAGGAGACATTGAGAACTCCCAGCAAAATACAGCCAACTACAGTGTGCAGCTTAGTAGTTTATACAGAAAAGGGGAGATTAACTAAATGTACAAAAAACATAAGTGATGTCATCATCAGGGATTATTAGGTCACCATATGCTCCGATCATTCCAGATTATATTCCTAAAAAAACAACAAACATAAATAAAATATATATCTAAAAACAAACACAGAATTCAGATGCAAGAATTACCTAGCACAAATATGTAAATTATATTCTATATTCAACCCCTTTGGTTGTAATGTCCCCAAAACGGAAATCCAACGGAGTTCCTTCTGTTTGAGCAACTTAGTCCTGTCACCACCTCTCCTGAGGGGTGGAACCCCATCGATAACCCTAAATCTCAGCTGACTAACCAGGTGCCCACATTCTACAAAATGCTTAGATACTGGCAGCTCCATCATTTTCGTCCTGATAGTACTTTTGTGTTTGCTTATCCTGGCCTTGACTTCCATCGTCGTCTCACCTATGTACATGAGTCCACACGGGCACACAAGCATATAGATTTACATAGCTGGATGTACAGGAATACCGTTCCTGGATCCGAAAGCGTTGACCAGTATATGAGTGCCCGAAACTATCTCCCTTAATCATATTACCACAACAAGCACAATTCAAACATGGAAAATTCCCATTCCTCGGAGGGCCCAATGTCAACTGTCTAGATATTTTTGAAGATCCAATGTCAGATTTGACTAGCCTATCTTTCAAATTACGTCCTCGCCTATATGAAAGCAATGGCTTGTGCGCAAATTCAGTTACTTCCGGTAAACCCCTATGCAATAGGCCCCAATGCTTGTTCAAGATATTCCCTATTTTACCACTAATAGGGCAATAGGTAGAGACAAAAGGGACTCTTTTAGGGAGAACCCTAGTACGTTTTGTTCTCACATCTTCCAATGTTGTCTTCAAGGCCTTCTCCTTGAATTTTCTAAGGTCCCTTTCAGGATAACCCCTTCTAATAAATCTCTCACACATCTGTTCAAGCCTTCTATCCAAAACAGTCTCATCCTTAACTATCCTACGTACTCTCAGCATCTGGCTCCAAGGCAGAGACTCTATCATTTTTCTTGGATGATTACTATCGAAAACAAGAAGACTGTTCCTATCTGTGTCCTTTATGAACAAATCAGTGCATAACCTTCCATTATATTTATACACTAGAGTATCAAGAAATTGAATCCGGTCAAAGGAATGTGTCATGGTGCACTTCAGCTCAGGAAAAATCATGTTCAGATAACTATGGAAAGATACCAGATCATTCATGTTCCCTTCCCAAACACAAAAAATATCATCAATGTAGCGCCACCAGGCTCTGACATGGCGCCAGTGGATGGAACTGTACACATGCTGGTCCTCGAGTACCGCCATGTAGATGTTTGCATAAATGGGCGCCACATTGGACCCCATGGCGGTACCACGCAACTGCAGGAAGTAGTCATCCCCAAAAAGAAAAAAATTCTTTCTGAGGACAAACTCCAACAGTGCCAGGACCAGCTGTGCACCATCTGGGGCCATGTCAGAGCCGCCAGCGCCACACCAACAGCCTCCAAACCTCGTTCATGTTTAATGGAGGTGTACAGTGACACAACATCAAATGAAATGAGAATTGTATCTTCCGTGATGTCAAGGCCCTCAATCTTACTCAGAAAATGGTTAGTATCCATAATATAGGATTTGGCCTCCATAGCAAAGTGACGCAACACCTTGTCTAGAAAGATAGATACCTTATTGCATAAAGAACCCCGCCCAGACACTATCGGGCGTCCAGGGGGATCCATTAGATTTTTATGGATTTTAGGCAGGGTATATAGAATCGGAGTCACCGGAAATTCCACCAAAAGAAAATCAGAAAGTTTCTGGTCTATCAGACCATTAGATAATGCCTCATCGATCAACATTCTTAACTCACCCTGAAAACAAGGTGTGGGGTCTTTAGGCAACTTAGCATAAACTGCCGTATCCAATAACTGACCACAAATCTCGGCCCGGTATTTATGGGTATCCATCACCACCAGGACCCCGCCTTTGTCGGCTGCCCTGATGGTGATGGCTTTGTTACCGAGAGTCTATCCAACACCTGCCTCTCACTGTATGTTAAATTCCCTCTTCTAAATGGACCCACACCATCTCGTCTCAATCTAGCTATGTCCTTTTCAACCAATTGGATGTATGATTCCACAAAACTGTTTTTAACAGGAGGTTGAAAGTTACTTTTGTTATAAAGACCAAAATCCTGTAAAGCAAAGCCCCTAGAGGCATCATTAGTTGAAGCAATAGGTATACCAACATTCTCATTAAAATAAACTGCTAGTCTTAGCCTCCTAAAAAAGGCAAAAAGATCACATTCAATGTTGAACCAATCTGGATAGTTGGTAGGGCAAAATGAAAGTCCTTTGGACAATACTTTACAGTCCTCATCAGTAAGTGTACAAGATGAAATATTTACCACCAAGCTCTTCTGTTCTATGTGGCTCTCTTCTTCCCTTCGTTCCGTGTTCTCATAGATGGATTGCGAGAGGTACTCGGCATCTGAGTGTCTACTTCTCTGCCGTCGGTGTTTCTTACCACCTCTCCTTGGCCTCCTTTTGCCACATTGTCCATCTTTCCTTTCCCTAAAAAATGAGAAGAAGAGGGTACACAAAAATTGGAGTCATCAGTAGAGTCAGACTCTGCCGTGGTGAAACCAAATCTCTTCTGTTCCTTTGTCTGTTGTCTCCTTCTTCTGCGAGGTTGTGCAAAGGAATCCTGTTTCTTGTAGGTGGTTCTACGTGCTCCACCCTGCCAAGAAAAACGTGTCCAGTCCTGTAATCTTCAGCATCACGAAACCATTTCGTTTTTTTCGTTTTTTCAATGTCACCACGAAATTTCAACAATTTCTCATCCAAATGTGTCTTGAACGTGTCCCATTCTTGTGCTGTCAACTTCGTAGTCAGCTGTTTCTCCAGATCATCGATTTTGTTCTTTCACTAGTGCCATTTCTGTGTGGAGAAACTCGATATTCAGGAGCATTAGATCAAATGAATACTTATTAGTGATCGATTCAAACTTGTTACAGAAAAGCATATTATCAGCCATTAATGTGGGCCGCAGATGCGGCCTTAGTCCACGTGGAATTCTATGGACTCTGTGGTACTCACATAGAGTCATGGCATGCAATTCGTGTGAGATATACTTTCTCCTCTCATTTTCGTATCTCTTATTCAACATCTCTATAGTAGGTTTGTTTAGAAAATACATATCCATCTGTGCTCTAGCTAGGATTCTCTTAGCATCATCGTCCGTGTAAGAGAAAATAGCGGCATTGTCCAGTTCACCCACCTCTGGTTCAAGTATCTAGTCTCCATGACCGGTGCACGTCTGCCAGGATCCAAAGTCCACAAATATGCAAGCAGCTGACAGAACTCGGGAGTTATCAAGGATGCACTTTCAGACGTTCGGGGATCCAAACGAACAAAGTCCAACAGAAAAATAGGAACAGCATCCAGTCCAGGTAGAAGTATGAAAAAACTTTATTCAGCCACCATAAAACACGACGTTTCGGCCATTATTAGGCCTTTATCAAGTATACAAAATAGGGCAAAATGGTGTCCTTAAATGGTGTGGAGAAGCCAATCACCATCCAGGAACCGCCCACAGTGCAAATAGACATATATAACATTTTATACAGCAATATACAATTTAAAACAGTGATCAAAGCTGAAATAGTGACATCACAAAGAAAATACTGCAAAGTACAAAAACAGCATGAAATATTCAAGAGATTACTACATGTAAACAGTATCACAATATCTGTCTGCCAATAGATGATCTGTTCTTATACACACCCATCATAATGCTGTACCAATCATGTGCTCACTAACTGCATCGTCCTAACTGATGAGGACTGTAAAGTATTGTCCAAAGGACTTTCATTTTGCCCTACCAACTATCCAGATTGGTTAAACATTGAATGTGATCTTTTTGCCTTTTTTAGGAGGCTAAGACTAGCAGTTTATTTTAATGAGAATGTTGGTATACCTATTGCTTCAACTAATGATGCCTCTAGGGGCTTTGCTTTACAGGATTTTGGTCTTTATAACAAAGTAACTTTCAACCTCCTTTTAAAAACAGTTTTGTGGAATCATACATCCAATTGGTTGAAAAGGACATAGCTAGATTGAGACGAGATGGTGTGGGTCCATTTAGAAGAGGGAATTTAACATACAGTGAGAGGCAGGTGTTGGATAGACTCTCGGGTAACAAAGCCATCACCATCAGGGCAGCCGACAAAGGCGGGGCCCTGGTGGTGATGGATACCCATAAATACCGGGCCGAGATTTGTGGTCAGTTATTGGATACGGCAGTTTATGCTAAGTTGCCTAAAGACCCCACACCTTGTTTTCAGGGTGAGTTAAGAATGTTGATCGATGAGGCATTATCTAATGGTCTGATAGACCAGAAACTTTCTGATTTTCTTTTGGTGGAATTTCCGGTGACTCCGATTCTATATACCCTGCCTAAAATCCATAAAAATCTAATGGATCCCCCTGGACGCCCGATAGTGTCTGGGCGGGGTTCTTTATGCAATAAGGTATCTATCTTTCTAGACAAGGTGTTGCGTCACTTTGCTATGGAGGCCAAATCCTATATTATGGATACTAACCATTTTCTGAGTAAGATTGAGGGCCTTGACATCACGGAAGATACAATTCTCATTTCATTTGATGTTGTGTCACTGTACACCTCCATTAAACATGAACGAGGTTTGGAGGCTGTTGGTGTGGCGCTGGCGGGCTCTGACATGGCCCCAGATGGTGCACAGCTGGTCCTGGCACTGTTGGAGTTTGTCCTCAGAAAGAAATTTTTTTCTTTTTGGGGATGACTACTTCCTGCAGTTGCGTGGTACCGCCATGGGGTCCAATGTGGTGCCCACTTATGCAAACATCTACATGGCGGTACTCGAGGACCAGCATGTGTACAGTTCCATCCACTGGCGCCATGTCAGAGCCTGGTGGCGCTACATTGATGATATTTTTGTGTTTGGAAGGGAACATGAATGATCTGGTATCTTTCCATAGTTATCTGAACATGATTTTTCCTGAGCTGAAGTTCACCATGACACATTCCTTTGACCGGATTCAATTTCTTGATACTCTAGTGTATAAATATAATGGAAGGTTATGCACTGATTTGTTCATAAAGGACACAGATAGGAACAGTCTTCTTGTTTTCGATAGTAATCATCCAAGAAAAATGATAGAGTCTCTGCCTTGGAGCCAGATGCTGATGTAGGATAGTTAAGGATGAGACTGTTTTGGATAGAAGGCTTGAACAGATGTGTGAGAGATTTATTAGAAGGGGTTATCCTGAAAGGGACCTTAGAAAATTCAAGGAGAAGGCCTTGAAGACAACATTGGAAGATGTGAGAACAAAACGTACTAGGGTTCTCCCTAAAAGAGTCCCTTTTGTCTCTACCTATTGCCCTATTAGTGGTAAAATAGGGAATATCTTGAACAAGCATTGGGGCCTATTGCATAGGGGTTTACCGGAAGTAACTGAATTTGCGCACAAGCCATTGCTTTCATATAGGCGAGGACGTAATTTGAAAGATAGGCTAGTCAAATCTGACATTGGATCTTCAAAAATATCTAGACAGTTGACATTGGGCCCTCCGAGGAATGGGAATTTTCCATGTTTGAATTGTGCTTGTTGTGGTAATATGATTAAGGGAGATAGTTTCGGGCACTCATATACTGGTCAACGCTTTCGGATCCAGGAACGGTATTCCTGTACATCCAGCTATGTAATCTATATGCTTGTGTGCCCGTGTGGACTCATGTACATAGGTGAGACGACGATGGAAGTCAAGGCCAGGATAAGCAAACACAAAAGTACTATCAGGACGAAAATGATGGAGCTGCCAGTATCTAAGCATTTTGTAGAATGTGGGCACCTGGTTAGTCAGCTGAGATTTAGGGTTATCGATGGGGTTCCACCCCTCAGGAGAGGTGGTGACAGGACTAAGTTGCTCAAACAGAAGGAACTCCGTTGGATTTCCGTTTTGGGGACATTACAACCAAAGGGGTTGAATATAGAATATAATTTACATATTTGTGCTAGGTAATTCTTGCATCTGAATTCTGTGTTTGTTTTTAGATATATATTTTATTTATGTTTGTTGTTTTTTTAGGAATATAATCTGGAATGATCGGAGCATATGGTGACCTAATAATCCCTGATGATGACATCACTTATGTTTTTTGTACATTTAGTTAATCTCCCCTTTTCTGTATAAACTACTAAGCTGCACACTGTAGTTGGCTGTATTTTGCTGGGAGTTCTCAATGTCTCCTCGCCTTTAGAGTATTAAGCACTCCTCTGCTGCGGTTTGTGTGTGGTATACACTTTTAGCCAGCTCTGATTATAGTTCCGTTGGTTTTGTGACATTGATGGTCATGTGACCAGCTGAAGCCCTGGTACAACCCATTGCGCATGCGCCGGTTTTTTTTGTTTTTTTTTGCCCATATCAAGTCATGTGACCGGGTGTCGGATGATGCCTGTGATCACGTGATATTTTGGCCGTGACTTCTTTAAATGGAGGTCTATGATGTGGTCATCATGCGACGGGACCTTTGATGATGCTGGCGGTCACATGGTCGGATGTCTGCTGACGCTGGTGGTCACATGATCCACTCAGCGTTCTGCTGTGACGACCTCTGAACATGTGCCTTTGTTTACCACAGAAGGGGGTGTGCTAAGTGTGTCTTCTGAACTGTGTTCCTGTGGGCGATTGGAAGAGAGCTCTGAGTAAGTGCTGATGAACAGATACTGATTGGACATGGAGGACGATGCAGTTAGTGAGCACATGATTGGTACAGCATTATGATGGGTGTGTATAAGAACAGATCATCTATGTGCAGACAGATATTGTGATACTGTTTACATGTAGTAATCTCTTGAATATTTCATGCTGTTTTTGTACTTTGCAGTATTTTCTTTGTGATGTCACTATGTCAGCTTTGATCACTGTTTTAAATTGTATATTGCTGTATAAAAATGTTATATATGTCTATTTGCACTGTGGGCAGTTCCTGGATGGTGATTGGCTTCTCCACACCATTTAAGGACACCATTTTGCCCTATTTTGTATACTTGATAAAGGCCTAATAATGGCCGAAACGTCGTGTTTTATGGTGGCTGAATAAAGTTTTTTCATACTTCTACCTGGACTGGATGCTGTTCCTATTTTTCTGTATGTTATATGTATTGTGAGACAGTGAAGGAATGTGTGTTGAATGGGGTGTACATTTCACCTAGGTATAAGGGAAATGTGTGGCTTTGTAAACCTAGTGGTGGAGAAAGGTCACTACACCTTGCATTCATTACACACTTGCAGCTCAGGCCTGAAACTACTCAGGTCTTAATTAAGAGACCAGAAGTAGGTGTCTGCAAACACAATCTGAGAGCTGTCTTTAGTCTGGACACAGGGAGGTGTCCCGGCACAAGGAAGCAGTCTCCAGGATTGAGAGCACGCTTAACCTGGACAAGGGGTCCAGGTACAGAAGGTGTCTCCAGGAGTGTGAGCTATCTCAGTCTGGGTGCAGGAAGGACCCCGGACACAGGAGTAGTCTCAGTGCGAATCCGTGCAAATAGCGGCTGAATAGGAGTGGATCTCTCTCAAGTCTGGACGTTGGAGGTGCCTTCAGACACAAGGAGGAGTATCTGTGAGACTCCATACTGGTAACATATATCATATGTGTTGTTTTGGGGTCAGGCTGGTAGAGCCGGGACCCGGATAGACAGGGCAATCGATCTATGTGTAATTAGTGGCTAGACAAGCCTAGGTTTTTCTGTTTATGATTTGTTTTATCTGTTTGCTGTGGACTTTAATAAAGCTGGTTGCGGCCAGTTTTACACCAGAACTGCTGTCTGAATGAACTGTTTTCGTGCCATTCTGTCTACCCAGACAGCGATCCTAGAGCTATATCCCCTGGAAATGCTACAATTGGCGGAGAATGCTGGGGCAGCGCAGTGGCTGATACAGTTAGTGCTGGAGTGTGCATGCAGCACAGAGGCTTAGAGACAGCAATAAAGGTGAAGTCTGTTGAAATAGCAGCAGAGAAAAAAAAAAAAAGTGTGTCAGCAGAAACGTCTATTTGGAGCAGTCTTGGAGAGACAGTGGCCCTGATAGGGTCTGCAGAGAGAAAATGTATGCACAGCAAAGCTGAACTTGTTGTGAAAATGACTGTGGAATGTGCAGCAGCAAAAGAAAAGTCTGTGGAGCAGTCTTAAAGAGACAGGAGCCCTAATAGACTTTGCAAAGAAAAAAAAAAAAGTGTCTGCACAGCAGAGCTGAATTTTTCTATGGAAAGGACTGTAGAGTGTGTATGTCTTGAGTGAAGACTGCCGTTGTTAAGACAGAGAAGTCTGACAACATGGATGACAGCATGGAGGCGCTGTTTGAACAAATGGCGCAAGTTAATATGCAACATAAGACTGCTGTGATTGAGACAGATGAGTCCAGCAGTATGGAGGAGCTCGTTGAGTACCTGGTACAGGCCCAGCAGAGCATGCAGCTGCGGTGCCAGCTACAACAGCAGGAGAATAACCGGTTGTTGAAGCAGATTGCAGCTCTCAGTACCTCGTCCCAGAGTAATGTTGTGAAGGTACCGGCCTTGTCCGCTGTAAAGAAGGCGGTAAGACGGTCCCTGGAAAAGATGACACCTCGTGATGATGTGGAGGTATATCTCACTAGGTTTGAGAGACTGGCAGAGAAAGAGAATCTGCCCCTATCTGAATGGGCCATGATGGTCGCCCCCTATCTGATTGGAGAGCCCCAAAGGGTCTGTGCTAACCTGAGCGAGCAGGACAGCCAAGACTATGCCAAGCTGAAAGCGGAGATTCGTACCCGGCTGGGTGTTACGGTGACAGCCCGTGCCAGGGGAGTTCATGACTGGAGTTGCAGTTGGGAGTCTGCAGTCAGCAAACCTGATTATGGAGTTGAAAAGGTGATAGTGGAACACTACACCCAAGCATGTCCTCCTGAGGTACAGCCGTCTGAGAGATCGTTACTTCAGAGTTCCCGGATGCTGAACTCTCCCGGTAAGAGCGTTCCAGCTGTTGGGGACATGGGGTATGCTGATAAGCGGGTTCAGGCCCGAGGGGACATATGGGAGGGTGATTGTGGTGGACAGTGTTGGAGATGTCGTGAAATTGCAGCCGGCTGTTCACTAGAGGGGGAGCCTATGTGCCGTGATGTTGGCGGGTCCCTCTCTCCCTGCGCAGAACCTGTGTGTGTGTCCACCTCAGCCGAAGAGACTGGACCACAGGGGTCCCCGGTGGTAGTAAATGACTGTCCAGCACAGGCCCTCTTGGACTCAGAGAGTCCAGTGACTTCCGTATGTGACAGCCTGATTGATAGGGACTTCATCCCTGATAAGCACCTGAGTGTGGTGTGCATCCATGGAGACACCAAAGTCTACCCAGAGACTGCCGTGGACTTGGTCCCTAAACTCGGGGAGGTTTCATATGAAGTGGGGGTAGTGAAGAGCCTGGTGCACCCTGTCATATTGGGTAATGACTTTCCCCGGTCTAAGGATCTCTGGGGGAGAAATGTTTCTGATGGACAGTGTGATGAAGCTCCTATTGAGGGTGCACAGTCCCGAGGGGCGGAACACAATGCTAGTGGGCCGTTAAATTTATGTGATAATGATGGTGATCATGATAATGATGATGACCATGATAATGATGATGATGATCATGATAATGATGATGACCATGATAATGATGCTGATGCTGATAATGATGGTGATGATGATCATGATAGTGATGATGATACTGATCATAGTCATGATAATGATATTGATAATAATGATGACTGTGATAGTGATGAAATTCCTTTGCAGGTGATGTTGGGAGACGAGGATGGTGGTTCTCGGGAACCGAGTGTCCCTGACTTGCCTGTGTCCTGTGACAATTTTGAGAGTGAGCAGTGGCGAGACCCCACTCTTAAAACAGCATAGGAAAATATGATTGTTCTAAATGAGGTTTCCCAGGAGCCTGGTTCTGAGGAGAGGTTTCCTCATGCTGCCAGGGACAATAGCCTATTGTATAGGGACACTGAAGTCCAGGGAGAGGTCGTGAGTCAGCTCCTAGTACCTGAACTATATAGAAGTATAGTGCTGGGGTTGTCACATAGTCACATACTTGAGGGACCAGATGGTGCAGTTAATGTTGTGGATGACATGTTGACTAAGGTTCCAGATCAAGATGTGAATGAAAATGAATTGTATAACCCTGACAGTGAGCCGGATGTGAATGAAAATGAATTGTATAACACTGACAGTGAGCAGAATGTGAATGAAAATGAAGGGTATAGCCCTGACAGTGAGCCAGATGTGGCTGAGGAAGTAGAGTGTGGGACGGACGGTGGGGCTTCTGGGCATGTCTTGCCAGAAGAGCCTGAAAGTGGGGAACTGGAGAAAAGTGAAAAACCCCCTATACCTTCTGTGATAGTTGGTGACACATGGTCAGTGCACCAGGGACAGGAGGTACGTGAGTTTCTGAGGAAGAGTCAGCAGAAGTGTTCTGATGTGTCGGGTCGTACTTCTCTGGCCAGGCACTATATCGAAAATGAGCCCGGCCCTAAGGTCAAGATGAAACCGTACAGGATACCCGAGGCCCGCAGAGAGTATAGGCCTGGGAGGGTACAGGGTAGTGCGGATGCTTCAGATGAAGAGAAAGCTGATGTTGGCTATGACAGTGGTGAGGATGAAGCTGATGAGGGCCATGACTGGTCCAGAGTTCACTGTCTCTGTTGGATTGTTGACCAGCCCTCCGGTCTGGATGACCAGCCCTCCGGTCTGGAGAAGAGGGAGGGGATATGTGAGACAGTGAAGGAATGTGTGTTGAATGGGGTGTACATTTCACCTAGGTATAAGGGAAATGTGTGGCTTTGTAAACCTAGTGGTGGAGAAAGGTCACTACACCTTGCATTCATTACACACTTGCAGCTCAGGCCTGAAACTACTCAGGTCTTAATTAGGAGACCAGAAGTAGGTGTCTGCAAACACAATCTGAGAGCTGTCTTTAGTCTGGACACAGGGAGGTGTCCCGGCACAAGGAAGCAGTCTCCAGGATTGAGAGCACGCTTAATCTGGACAAGGGGTCCAGGTACAGAAGGTGTCTCCAGGAGTGTGAGCTATCTCAGTCTGGGTGCAGGAAGGACCCGGACACAGGAGTAGTCTCAGTGCGAATCCGTGCGAATAGCGGCTGAATAGGAGTGGATCTCTCTCAAGTCTGGACGTTGGAGGTGCCTTCAGACACAAGGAGGAGTATCTGTGAGACTCCATACTGGTAACATATATCATATGTGTTGTTTTGGGGTCAGGCTGGTAGAGCCGGGACCCGGATAGACAGGGCAATCGATCTATGTGTAATTAGTGGCTAGACAAGCCTAGGTTTTTCTGTTTATGATTTGTTTTATCTGTTTGCTGTGGACTTTAATAAAGCTGGTTGCGGCCAGTTTTACACCAGAACTGCTGTCTGAATGAACTGTTTTCGTGCCATTCTGTCTACCCAGACAGCGATCCTAGAGCTATATCCCCTGAAAATGCTACAGTATGTCATGTGTTGTATGTTCTGTATGTTATGTGTTGTATGTTATATGGATGTTATGTGTTGTATGTTATATGTATGTTCTGTATGTTATGTGTTGTATGTTATATGTATGTTCTGTATGTTATGTGTTGTATGTTATATGTATATTCTGTGTTGTATGTTATATGTATGTTCTGTATGTTATGTGTTGTATGTTATATGTATGTTCTGTATGTTATGTGTTGTTTTGTTCTGTATGTTATGCGTTGTATGTTATATGTATGTTATGTGTTGTATGTTCTGTATGTTATGTGTTGTATGTTATATGGATTTTATGTGTTGTATGTTATATGTATGTACTGTATGTTATGTGTTGTATGTTATATGTATGTTCTGTATGTTATGTGTTATATGTATGTTCTGTATGTTATGTGTTGTATGTTCTGTATGTTATGTGTTGTATGTTATATGTATATTCTGTGTTGTATGTTATATGTATGTTCTGTATGTTATGTTGTTGTATGTTATATGTATGTTCCGTATGTTATGTGTTGTATGTTCTGTATGTTATGCGTTGTATGTTATATGTATGTTATGTGTTGTATGTTCTGTATGTTATGTGTTGTATGTTATATGGATGTTATGTGTTGTATGTTATATGTATGTTACTGTATGTTATGTGTTGTATGTTATTGTATGTTCTGTATGTTATGTGTTATATGTATGTTCTGTATGTTATGTGTTGTTATGTTATATGTATGTTCTGTATGTTATGTGTTGTATGTTATATGTATGTTCTGTATGTTATGTCTTGTATGTTATATGTATGTTCTGTATGTTATGTGTTGTATGTTATATGTATGTTCTGTATGTTATGTCTTGTATGTTATATGTATGTTCTGTATGTTATGTCTTGTATGTTATATGTATGTTACGTGTTGTATGTTATATGTATGTTCTGTGTTGTATGTTATATGTATGTTCTGTATGTTATGTGTTGTATGTTATATGTATGTTCTATGTTGTATGTTATATGTATGTGCTGTATGTTATGTGTTGTATGTTATATGTATGTTCTGTGTTGTATGTTATATGTATGTTCTGTATGCTATGTGTTGTATGTTACATGTATGTTCTGTGTTGTATGTTATATGTATGTTCTGTATGTTATGTATTGTATGTTAAATGTATGTTCTGTATGTTACGTGTTGTATGTTAAATGTATGTTCTGTATGTTATGTGTTGTATGTTCTGTATGTTATGTGTTGTATGTTATATGTATGTTATGTGTTGTATGTTATATGTATGTTCTGTATGTTATGTGTTGTATGTTATATGTATGTTCTTTATGTTATGTGTTGTATGTTATATGTATGTTCTGTATGTTATGTGTTATATGTATGTTCTGTGTTGTATGTTATATGTATGTTCTGTATGTTATGTGTTGTATGTTATATGTATGTTCTGTATGTTATGTGTTGTATGTTATATGTCTGTTATGTGTTGTATGTTATATGTATGTTCTGTGTTGTATGTTATATGTATGTTCTGTATGCTATGTGTTGTATGTTACATGTATGTTCTGTGTTGTATGTTATATGTATGTTCTGTATGTTATGTATTGTATGTTAAATGTATGTTCTGTATGTTATGTGTTGTATGTTCTGTATGTTATGTGTTGTATGTTATATGTATGTTATGTGTTGTATGTTATATGTATGTTCTGTATGTTATGTGTTGTATGTTATATGTATGTTCTTTATGTTATGTGTTGTATGTTATATGTATGTTCTGTATGTTATGTGTTATATGTATGTTCTGTGTTGTATGTTATATGTATGTTCTGTATGTTATGTGTTGTATGTTATATGTATGTTCTGTATGTTATGTGTTGTATGTTATATGTCTGTTATGTGTTGTATGTTATATGTATGTTCTGTATGTTATGTGTTATATGTTATATGTTGTGTATGTAATGTATGTTTTTTTTACATTCAACACATTAGCCGGATGATGGGATTACTACTGTCCCATCATTGGCTAATGTGTCACTCACTGACAGTGTAGCAGGCAATAGCCAGATGGGACTTGTAGTCCCATCGGACGATGCCTGCATACACACACACACCCGCAGACCGCCATACATACCAAAGCCAGGCGGCACAGCTCAGCCAATGGCAGGGGATTTGAATCCCGCGCCGCTCATTGGCTGAGCCGCCCACCGGCTCTGCCAATGAGCAGTGCCGTACCGCTTTGGCGGGGAATTTGAATCCCCCGCCGCTCATTGGCTGAGCCGGCAGGAGGCTCAGCCAATGTGCGGTGCACGCGCGGCTTTGGCGGGGGATTTGAATCCCGTGCCGCTCATTGGCTGAGCCGGCAGGTGGCTCAGCCAATGAGCGGTGCACGCGCGGCTTTGGCGGGGGATTTGAATCCCGCACAGCACCTCTCATCGGCTCAGCCAGCAGGCGGCTCAGCCAATGAGCGGTGCACGCGCGGCTTGGCGGGGGATTTGAATCCCGGCCGCCATATCAGAATACCCATAACTTGGGTGTTCCAATATGGCGGTCGGCGTACTTCC
Organism: Oophaga sylvatica; assembly: GCA_033576555.1. Taxonomy (NCBI): domain Eukaryota; kingdom Metazoa; phylum Chordata; class Amphibia; order Anura; family Dendrobatidae; genus Oophaga; species Oophaga sylvatica. Next base: position 35,907 of record JARQOD010005036.1, read on the forward strand.
GGTCGAGGTGCATTGTGGAAGCGACACAAGCTCCGGAATTGTGTGACAGAATTTATTGGTAATTATATAGTAGATTGCTTTATCTTCATGCAGTAAGAAATATTATAATTTATTTTTTCTAAGGATTAGCGAGCACTAAAATGCTCTGATGCTCATTTCTAAAACTGAGCAATTCCTAATGCTCGGATGCTCATTTCCAGTTATGAGTATAATGGCGTCAATAGGAAACCCAATCATTTTCCCAGCAGACCCTACAAGGAGCTCTCGGGGCAGTACAAATGTTGAAATGGATTTAAAAAAGTGATGAATGGAAGGTGAACAGCATGGGGAATATTTTATCTTTATCAATGATTTAGATGAAGGAATTGAGGGTAAACTGATCTTATTTGCTGATGACACAAAGCTAGGAGGGGTAGCTAATACTAAGAAGAGAGAGAGAGGATTCAAAAAGATATAAATAAACTGGAGCAGTGGGCAGCAACTAACAGAATGGATTTTAACAGGGAAAAATGCAAAGTACTATATCTGGGCAATAAAAATGAAAAAAGCATATACAAAATGGAGGAATAGGGCTAAGTAACAGCACATGTGAATAAGACTTGGGTATACTAATTGATCACAGACTGAACATGAGTCAACAGTGTGATGCAGCAGCAAAAAAGGCAAATGCAATTCTAGGATGTATCAACAGAAGCATACAGTCTAGATCGCGTGAGGTCGTTGTTGCCCTCTACTCCCCTTTGGTCAGACCTCATCTGGAATACTGTGTCCAGTTTTGGGCACCACATTTTAAAAAAGACATCAACAAACTGGAGCAAGTTCAGAGAAGAGCCACCAGAATGGTGACCGGTCTGCAAACCATGTCCTATGAGGAACGGTTGCAGGATTTGGGAATGTTTAGCTTGCAAAAAAGAAGACTGAGAGGAGACTTAATAGCTGTCTACAAATATCTCAAGGGCTGTCACATTGTGGAAGGATCATCTTTATTCTCATTTGCGCAAGGAAAGACTAGAAGCAATGGGATGAAACTGAATGGGAGGAGACACAGATTAGATATTAGAAAAAACGTTTTGACAGTTAGGGTGATCAATGAGTGGAACAGGCTGCCACGAGAGGTGGTGAGTTCTCCTTCAATGGAAGTCTTCAAACAGAGGCTGGATAGACTGATGATTTAGAGAATCCTGCTTTGAGCAGGGGTTGGACCAGATGGCCCAGGAGGTCCCTTCCAACTCTGCCATTCTATGATTCTACGATACCCCTGGAAGTATCTCTTACTCCCAGACTGCTCCTGAGAACAATGGTGTCACACTTTTACTCCACTTTAAGGACTGACAATAAAACATTCAAAATTGAAGAGGAATTTGAGTTTACAGGATGAAAAATGTTAGGAAACTTTATTTCCTGTATAATGACGTAAAAAATACAGTTTATAACTTAAGTCAAAACCAAAAATTTAAATCTTTATAAAAATGGAAATGTTAGTGTAATTTATGAAGGAAGCAAAAGCTGCCAAAACTTTTATTGAAAAGGAATTCAGACACACCCTGTATTAGACATAAAGGAGGGCCTCATACACATTATGTTCAAATTGTCATGTGTGGTATTCCTAGACTCATAAAGGCAATGCACTAACTGCAAAAGGCTGCCAAAAATCAGAAGCAGGGTTATGTATTAGTGACAGGCAAGCACTAAAATGCTTGGGTGTTAGTTGTTTGAGTAGAGCAAATTGGAATGCTCGACTGCTCGACCCGAGCAACGAGCCGAATGTAAGTCTATGGGAAACCAAATTTTTATTGTCGCGACCCCCCCTCCGAGATCTTTTTAGGATATCAAAACTTTGGAAATCTATGGGAACAGTGCTCAAATGACATGGGTACATCATGGAGAAGACCCCTGGAAGCATTTCTGACTCCTAGGTGACTGCTGTGAACAATGATGTCAGAGTGTTATGCCACTTTTACAGGCGCACACTAAAACATACAAAAAAAAAACAAAATGTATTTTCCTGTGAAATAAGTTAAGGAACATCCTTTGCAGTGTAATGATTTGTATATAAGTTGAGTGAGCGAAACAGGTCGGTCAGATTTAAAAGTCACCAACTTTCGCCAAAGTCGAGTTTCGTCAACTGAAAACCGACCATAGCGTGAGGTCGGCCATGCGGTCGTCGAAACGAGCGCCAAAGTCGTATTTCCCAGAATGCTTGCTGGTGCCTTTTTTCAGCCCATGAGCAAGGACATACACTGTGGGCAACGAGATGAAATGTGCAGCGTCCACCACCATCGTAGAGAAGGGCATTGCAGTTTATTGGCTTGCTTAGGGGGGCATCATAGTGTCTATAAAAGCCCTCACCGCCGACCTCCATTTTACTTCTGGCGATCTTCACAGTAGGGAGAGGTTGCTGTTTATCAGTAGGGAGAGAGTTAGGGCTGTAAAGATAGAAGAAGGTCTTCTGTGCTTGTGCTAATAGCAATTGTGCTGTAGAGTTAGTGTGCAGTGACAGGTGAGGATTTTCTTGTGTGCAGCAGCGCTGGTTATTAGGCTGCCTGATAGCTTTATTGCTGTGTGTACACTGCTGTGCAGACTGCTTTTTACACAGCACTATTACTTTTATTCTTTTTTTCTGCACAGTTATCGAGCGTTCATTTTTACCCAAACTGTATAGAGATGTACTACCGTGTACCGACTGGTATCACGGACAAATACATGCTGACTATCTGTGTGTGACTCCGGAAATATAAACAGAGATTTCAATTTTCCCCAACATTATATACACCTGGTATCTTGTGATACACTACCATATATCTGCTGTTTGTATTACGGTCAAATCCATACTGAGAGAGCGTCTGTGTGTGACTCCGGAAATAAATATGGAGATTTAAATTTTCTCCTACACTGTATACAGCTGTGCGCTCATCATACAGTACCGTGTATCTGCTGGTATTACGGTCAAATCCATACTGAGTGAGCGTCTGTGTCTGACTCCGGAAATATATACGGAGATTGAAATTTTCCCCTACACCGTATACAGCTGCCCGCTTCTGATACAGTACAGTATATCTGCTTTTTGTATTACAGTCAAATCCATACTGAGAGAGCGTCTGTGTGTGACTCGGAAATATATAGGGAGATTTAAATTTTTCCCTACACTGTATAAAGCTGTACGCTCCTCATACAGTACCATATATCTGCTGTTATTTTTGGTACATTTTCCTAACATGAGGAAGTATAGTGGAAGAGGCCGCGGACATGGGCGGGGGGGGGGGCAGCTGGTACTGATGGTGGTGGTGGTGCATCTGTTGGTAGTGCCGAAAGCAAAATTGCACCTAAGGCAGGAGGTGTTGAGCCTGCGTCATCGTCTGGCTCCAGAAGGCCTGGAAGGCTCCCTTTTCTGGGAGTAGGTAAACCACTTTTAAAGCCGGAGCATCAGGAACAGGTTTTGGCTTACATTGCCAAAACAGCCTCCAGCTCTATCGCCTCCTCTTCTGAAGTTTCAAAAACTGCAAGCACTGAGTCGTCAGTGCAGGCACCTTGTCAGGAACAACACTTTTCCTTGTGTCCTTCACCACCACCAAAAGTGAAGGATGCGGCAGGCCACACTTCAGATTACTCTCTGGAGCTCTTTTCACATACCATGCCTAATTTATCAAGTGAAATCCTGAATTCCCCAGTCCAAGATGAATATGACATGGAGTGCACTGATGCACAGCCAGTGCTATATGATTCTGATAGTACATACACTCAGAGCACTGCATTGCCCTCGCAGTCTACTGAGCCAGATTCTGACCCTGATGAAACTCTGGTGCCCCTCCCCGCATACTATACCACCTTACACAGTGACACAGATGAAGGTGCAGATGAAATTGAAGAGGAGGTGATGGATGACCCAGTTGTTGACCCGGATTGGCATCCATTGGGGGAAGAGGGTGCCGCTGGCAATAGCTCAGAAGAGGAGGAGGATGCGCAGCAGGCATCGACATTGCAGCTGCAGTTATCTGGCAGGCCCGTAGCAGTCCAAAAATGTCTTAAAAAAACAAAAAGAGTTGCAGGACAGCTTGGCCAGACGGTCAAATAAGCACAGCGTGCAAGCCCTGAAAAGTTTTCCCATAGTAGGAAGAGTGCAGTGTGGCACTTTTTTTTACCAAAATCCTATTGATGAGGCAAAGGTTATCTGTAAGAAGTGCAGAAAAAATTTAGCCGAGGGAAAAATCTCAGACATTTGAATACCAGTTGCATGCTTAGACATGTAAACACCATGCACTTGCAAGCATGGACGGACTACAAAACCTCAATGGCTTTGAACGCCTACATTGCCAAACTGATTTCATTAGAGATGATGCCCTTCCGTTTGGTTGAAAGCGCAGCTTTCCGAGAGCTCATGGCCTGCGCTGTCCCATGATATGACCTACCCAGTCTGCACTTCTTTTCTAGAAAAGCCAGTCCTGCCTCCACCTGCATGTGAAAGACTGCATTGTCCATGCCCTCAAACAATCAGTGAGTGGAAAGGTGCACCTCACAACAGATGCATGGCCAGTAGGCATGGCCAGGACCATTACGTGTACCTCACTGTGCACTGGGTGAATGTGGTGGATGCAGGTCCACAGGGGACAGCGGCGGTGGGACAGTGCTGCCTAGCCCACGGTATAGGCAACAGTTGGCTGTAGGCGTTCGACCCTCCTCCTCCAGTAGCGAAAGCTCGTCGACAGAGGGCAGTCGCACAAGCACTCCATCCACAGCTGCCAGTGTTGAACATGAGGTGTCCCACTATCGAACAGCTAGTGGTAAGTGTCAGCAGGCTGCTTTAAAGATGATGTCTTTGGGCGACAACAGACACACCGCGGAGGTACTGGCCGACTACTTGCAGCAAGAAACTGAGTGATTCATGGCTGGGCAGTCTACATCTTGAGCCAGGCATGGTAGTCTGTGATAACGTCAGTAATTTTATGGTGCCATAGCCCTGGCAAAACTCAGACACATACCTTGCCTGGCTCACACCTTGAACCTGGTGGTGCAGTGCTTCATAAATAATTATCCGGAGTTACCAGCCCTGCTCCATAAGGTGCGAAAACTGCTCGCACATCCGTCGCTCACCCATACACTCCAGTTGTATGCAGGGGCTGCAGCAATTGCTCCACCTCCCCAAGCACCGCGTAATCATAGACGTTGCAACAAGGTGGAACTCCACCATGCACATGGTTGAGAGACTGTGCGAACAGAGGCAGGCTGTAATGCATTTGTGGGAGGATATATGGGTAGGCAGTTTGAGGGCAGACATGGAGTTGTCGGGTGTGCAGTGGTCAAAGTTGAAAGACCTCTGTAAAGTCCTTCAGTGTTTTGAGGAATGCACACAGCTGGTAAGCGTAGAAGACGCCATCATAAGCACGAGCATCCCACTTATGCGTCTGCTCATGCAAACTTTGATGCACATTAAGGATCAGCCATCTGCAGTGGAGGAGGAGGAGGGAAGCCTTGATGACAGTCAGGCATTGTCTGCTCAGGGAACTGTCCTGGAAGGGGTGGAGGAAAAAGAGGAGGAGGATGAGAGGGGTGATTATTTTGGGGAGGAGGATGCTTCTCAGGGGGCAAGACAAAATGTTGGCTTGCCAAGGTCAGGTACAGGGTTTGTGCGTGAATGGAGGGATGTGGATTTGGCAGAAGTGCTCCTCCACCCACCACTGGCAGTGCATCATTGACACCTGGAACATTGGCCCACATGTGTGATTATGTCTTGCGGATCCTAAAAATAGACCTCCACACTGCCAAATTTATGAAGGATGATGACTACTGGTTGGCCAGCATCCTCAATCCATGCTATAAAGGCAAATTACAGAACATCATGCCACAGGAGAACCTAGAGCTAATATTGGCGAATAAACAAGCAACTCAGGTAAACCATTTGTTAGAGGCATTCCCAGCATACAGCAGCTGTGCAGGTTTTACCGCGAGCCGTTCTGGGCAACATGGAAGAGGTGTTCGTGGTGCACACAGCCGAAGTGGCGTTGGAGACAGGGGTTTCATGACCATGTTGTGGACTGATTTCTCCCGGACAGCTCACACGCCTGGTAATACTGAATCGATTGCAACAGACAGGAGACAGCAGTTGTCAACTATGGTTCAAAATTACCTCTCCTCCCCTATCGATTTTTCTCCCTCACAGTTTGTTCCCCTTTGACTACTGGGCCTGTAAACTGGACACCTGGCCTGAATTGGCACAATATGCCTTACTGGAGCTCGCTTTCCCTGCTGGTAGTGTGCTATCAGAAAGAGTCTTCAGTGCTGCTGGATCAATCCTGACAGAAAGAAGGACCCAGCTGTCGACCCAAAATGTTGGTGATCTCACCTTCATTAAAATGAACCATGCCTGGGTTTCAAAGGATTTTGTACCACCTTCCCCTGATGACACATAGGTTGCCAGCAAAATGGCTCGCTTTGTCCTCCTCTTCCTCCGACTTCTCCAATTCTTCCATTTGCAGCTGCTGAACGTCCAGCCTACACCTCAACATATGCCAGTTTTTCCACCTCCCTAGCTGGGCTGTACCCCCCCAGGGCCGGCGACAGCACCTGGCCCACTCCTCGTCAGAGACACCGGCGTACAATGAGGGGCCCTGTGCCAGTTTCGGCGCCCATGACTGGGCCTCCCCTGCTTGCTCAGGGCTCCAGCACTTGCAATACTTACCTCTCCCTGCTTCACCGCTGTGACATCTTCCACATTTCCTGACAATGACATTCAGGTCAGAGAGCGCGATGACGTCACGTCTGTTCGCCCTCTGCCTGAACATTCTCAGTGCAGAGAGCTGAAAGATGGCGATGTTGAGGAGTCCAGAGTAGAGCAGTGCCCAGGGAGGAGAGGTGTTTAATTTTTTTAATGTTTGGAGCAATATATGGGGAGCATTATACACTGGAGCATTATATATGGGGCACATCATACACTGGAGCATCATATACGGGGCCCATTATACACTGGAACACCATATGGGGCCCTTTATATATGGAGCATTATATATGGGGACCATTATATTTGGAGCATTATATGGGGCTCATCATACACTGGAGCCCATATATGGGCTCATCATACACTGGAGCCCATATATGGGGCCCGTAATATACTAGAGCATCATATCGGGTTCATTATTTATGGGGCATTATATAGGGCCCTTTATATATAGAACATCATATGGGGGTGACTGGGATAGACAAATTCTACAAAGGGAGAGTAGATGGATATTCACAATGAGGACAACATATCCCTTTGGCTTGAATGAACAGTTATCATATAGCTGTTTTTTGTAATCAGGGTGGATAAAAATCATGATTTTTAAAAAAAAATAAAAAAAAATCGGATTTTTTTTATTTAAATCGGATTTTTTTGATTTAAATCGGATTTTTTTTGATTTAAATAGGATTTTTTAATCAAGTTGTACACAAGCAAAACTTTGTCTTTTTGCAAATCAAATTATTTTACACAAATAAAAATATTAAAACAGTTGATGATTATGAAACCTAATAATTTTTATTTGCACTATCAGAATTGAACTACAGAGAGTAAGTACTTTTTAACAATAGCCTATCTCTAACGTTTGAAGTAAGCAAACATCTTCAGTGAATACATCAGTCCTTTAAGCCTACTGTTTATTTAGGACTTTTAATAGGAAAACTAGTTGTCCTGCTTTAGCAGTTCCTAAGCGGTTTCGGACTGTTGTGTGCACAAAACCAAATGAAGAAAACAATCTCTCTACTACTGCCGATGAAGCCGATGCAGTCAGTAGCTGAGTAGCTACATTTATTATCTTCGAGGGAAGAACAAGTGATTGCGACTTCCACCAGTCCAGTGGTTTTAGTTCATTAACGACGATATCTGCAAACATGTATTTTTGAAATGGTGCAGATTCACACTTCAATTTCAGCACAGTTGCCACAATGTCATGGTTAGTATTGGCGAGCCACTCCATTGCAGAGTTGATTTCCGCCTCAGATAGTTTTTTCCCTCTGTAGATGGGATGCAAGAATATTGGCTAAATAGTGTTCTTCTTTTAATGCTTGGTCTTGCGGTGGTGTATTGCAACTAGTGTTGAGCATTCCGATACCGCAAGTATCGGGTATCGGCCGATATTCGCTGTATCGGAATTCCGATACTTAGTTTCCGATATTTTTCCTATATCGTATACGGAATCGGAAGCTCCCATAATTCTTTGAGAGGCAGTGTGATTTTAGTCAGCCAATGAGGAATCCTACGAAGTGTGGGCACATCCTGTAATGCTGCGGTCATCTTAACTAATGGCATGGCTGTGATTGGCTGCTGAAATGATGTCAGAATGCACTATAAAAGGTGCCGCCGCCATTTTAGCGTCACTGTGCTGTGAACTCAGTTAGGGACAGAACGCTGCTCTGCTGACTCAGAGGGACAGTTAGAGATTGCGATTTTGTGTACTTTGCTTTAGGCATGCTAGTTTACCAACCGCTGTGTAAAGCTTCCTTTTGCCTTGCAGTGTTGTTTTAACAGCTCTGTGCAAGGTGTGTGTGTGAGAGTGCAGGTGACGCTGCAGTTTGCTCTGCATCCAACGCTGTCTGTAGGCATCTGCACGTGTCACTCACAGACTCTTTTTTTTTTTTCTTTAGTGTAATTCAAGCTGCTCCATTCAATAGAAATTATAGTGTGACGTGCTTCCATCCGTATCCAATACATTGGTTGCAAACACTATAGAACTACGAAAGGAGCCTTTCAGAGATAGTGAACAGTTGTGTGCAGTGTTCACTGTAGTCTGTGATTTTTTTTTTTTTGGAGTGCAGATCCCGCTCCAGTTAGTTCTTCAACCACTGTTGCTTGTACTCTGCTGAGCGTGTCTCACTGCCTCATCCTTCACATTTTTCTCGAATTGGTGCTGCTACATTCTATTTCAAATAATTCAAATCTATTACTGTGACGTGCTTCCATCCGCATACAATACATTGGTTGCAAACAATATAGAAGTACACAAACGGGCCTTTCACAGCTACTGAACAGTTGTGTGCACTGTTTACTGTAGTCAGAGGTTTTCATTTTTGGAGTGCAGATCCCGCTCCAGTTAGTTCTTCAACCACTGTTGCTTGTACTCTGCTGAGTGTGTCTCACTGCCTCATCCTTCACATTTTTCTCGAATTGGTGCTGCTACATTCTATTTCAAATAATTCAAATCTATTACTGTGACGTGCTTCCATCCGTATACAATACATTGGTTGCAAACAATATAGAAGTACACAAACGGGCCTTTCACAGCTACTGAACAGTTGTGTGCACTGTTTACTGTAGTCAGAGGTTTTCATTTTGGAGTGCAGATCCCGCTCCAGTTAGTTCTTCAACCACTGTTGCTTGTACTCTGCTGAGCGTGTCTCACTGCCTCATCCTTCACATTTTTCTCGAATTGGTGCTGCTACATTCTATTTCAAATAATTCAAATCTATTACTGTGACGTGCTTCCATCCGTATACAATACATTGGTTGCAAACAATATAGAAGTACACAAACGGGCCTTTCACAGCTACTGAACAGTTGTGTGCACTGTTTACTGTAGTCAGAGGTTTTCATTTTTGGAGTGCAGATCCCGCTCCAGTTAGTTCTTCAACCACTGTTGCTTGTACTCTGCTGAGCGTGTCTCACTGCCTCATCCTTCACATTTTTCTCGAATTGGTGCTGCTACATTCTATTTCAAATAATTCAAATCTATTACTGTGACGTGCTTCCATCCGTATACAATACATTGGTTGCAAACAATATAGAAGTACACAAACGGGCCTTTCACAGCTACTGAACAGTTGTGTGCACTGTTTACTGTAGTCAGAGGTTTTCATTATTGGAGTGCAGATCCCACTCCAGTTAGTTCTTAACCACTGTTGCTTGTACTCTGCTGAGCGTGTCTCACTGCCTCATCCTTCACATTTTTCTCGAATTGGTGCTGCTACATTCTATTTCAAATAATTCAAATCTATTACTGTGACGTGCTTCCATCCGTATACAATACATTGGTTGCAAACAATATAGAAGTACACAAACGGGCCTTTCACAGCTATTGAACAGTTGTTTGCACTGTTTACTGTAGTCAGAGGTTTTCATTTTTGGAGTGCAGATCACGCTCCAGTTAGATCACGCTCCAGTTAGTGCCTCATCCTTGACATTTTTCTATAATTGGTGCTGCTCCATTCTATTTCAAATAACTCAAATCTATTAGTGTGACGCGCTTCCTTCCATATACAATACATTGGTTTCAAACACTATAGAAGTACACAAAGGGGCCTTTCACAGCTAGTGAACATGGGTTGTTAAATTTTAACTAAAATATGTATTTTTTTCAAATGACACAAATATAAGTAATGTTGAAGAGGAATAGTCCTACATCCATTGTTTGCACAATATTACAGGTGTACATCACGTCCCTTAATCAACAATGTATTATTATATTTACTTGTATGCTTTTATTTAAAAGCCAAGAACACAGAAGGATAACCTTCGCACTGCAGCTGTTGTCAAATGTTCAACCCACATTATGCACCCAACATTGCAGCATTTGAGGCATGATGTGAGTTGGATTTGTCAAAGTTATGGAGTGAGAAGGTTCACCATCAGTACCCTATAGCATAAGTATGCTTTTGTGTTAGCATTTGTGTTAGACATGTGGATATCTGCCATAATATGTCACAATTATTTTGTTACAGATTTGTTACCAACACTAATCATTGAATGGTTTTAAATGTGACGTTTGACTTGTTTACAGCTTAGAAATAAGGGTGTAGCCTGATATCTATGTGTAGCACTAGCCACTTTAACATGTCATGTTTATTTCAACATGTGTAGCTAGGTAGCAGTAATTTTTGCCGGACACACAGCAGGGGAACAGCAGGCGTTACTGAACCCCACAAACACATCATTGATTGTTTTGATCTGTGCATCCAACACTTCTGAGCCCAGGGTCAAGGAGGGTGTAGGCTGAGGCCTAGTATGAGATGTTTGAACTTTAATTTGAACTTTAATTTGGAGTTAGCAGCATTAATTTTTGTCAGACACACAGCAGGGGAACAGCAGGCGTTACTGAACCCCACTATCACTATAGCTTGTGTATTGGTCTGTGGACACACACTTCTGAGCAGCAACTGGCAGTGTTGTAGCCCAGGGAGTATAGTTCAGGTGGTAGAAAGATGAACATAACAGGAGACATGGAAAACGTTGCCAACCAGTTAGTTAATCTGAAACCGGACAGGCAAATTCAGGCGAGATCCATGCCTAGTTCATTTTCAGAAAAGTAAGCCGTTCTACATTATCGGAGGATAGTCGCATGCAACGGTCTGTTAGTACACCACCTGCAGCAGTAAAGACGCGCTCCGATAATACACTGGCAGCAGGGCAAGCCAGCACCTCCAATGCATACTGGCTAAGCTCTGGCCATGTATCCAGCTTAGAGACACCAAACTTGAATGGGGAAGAGCCATCTGGGAGTACACTGAGAGGGCAAGACATGTAGTCTGTCACCATCTTACGGAAATGTTGCCTTCTGCTGACTGGAGCCGTCTCGGATGGTGTAGACATTGGTGGCGCTGCCACAAAACTTCGCCACATTTGGAACATACTGTTCTTGCCCTGTGCAGAGGCGCTGCTTGTGCTCCCTCTTGTTGCAGAGCTGTCTCCACTGCCTCGACGCACAGAGCTGCTTTGTAAAGCAGTAGCAGCAGCAGTGCTCTCGGCTGGAATGGAGAACATTATGGATTGCACCAGTGTGTCTTGTTACTTCCGCATTTTACGCTCCCGGTTCAACGGTGTGATGAGGCTTTGTAAGTTGTCCCGGTAGCGAGGGTCTAGGAGGGTGTACACCCAATAATCAGACGTGGTGTGAATGTGTTCGATGCGGCGGTCGTTTCTCAGGCACTGCAGCATGAAATCAACCATGTGCTGCAGACTCCCAACTGGCCAAGAAACGTTGTCCCCTGCAAGAGGCGTCATCTCTGCCTTCTGTGCATCACCCCACCCTTGCTCTAAATACTGACTAGAGCGTTGTCTACCTCCCTCTGGAGCAATGTCTTCCTCCTCCATTGACTACTCCTCATCCTCCTCACAAAGTCCTTCAAATACATAAAAATTTACAAAATTTAAAACTCATAAAATTTAAAAACATTGTATCATAATTCTGTAACATCACTTTATGGAAACACAATAGCATTACAAAAAGATAGACAAAAACTGTACATTATGTGCTTTGTAAATACATTAAAAGTTTGGAATGGTTATGAAAATATAGACAGCGACTCTGGAGGTTCAATTGTTGATACAGCATGGTACTTTGAAAGTCCTCCAGCCCTTTGTGAGGAACCACGTTGCGCTGACTGTCCAGAAGGTGATGGAATTTGTGACTCCTCATCCTCCACCTCTTCCAAAACCTCATGCCTTAGTGCTTGCAGTGTTTTTTGAAGCAGGCAGATAAGGGGGACAGTCAGGCTGACTAGTGCATCATCTGCACTCGCCATCCGCGTTGACTCATCAAACGCACGCAAAACGTGGCAGATGTCCTTCATAGAGTCCTTCGCCACTCATTACACTGGCTGCCCATTCATTATAGGATCCAATTCTAATTACTGGTTCTCACCAACAAAGCTCTCCACAGTGCAGCACCCCCTACATCTCCTCCCTCATTTATATTTATCGGCCTAACTGACTGCTGCACTCTGCAAACGACCTTCGACTAACCTCTGCACTAATCCGTACCTCCCACTCCCAACTCCAAGACTTCTCCCACGCTGCGCCAATCCTCTTTAATGCTCTACCCAAGAAATTAGGACTATCCACAATTTGGATGGTTTCAGGTGCTCCTCAAAACACATTTGTTCACAGTGGCCTATCACATTCACTAATCAAAGTCATTCTATGTGTAAGTCTGTGTGTGTAGCCATTCACTATCTCCATGCATCCCTCACTCCCTTAAAATGGCTGGACCATCATTGTAAAAACACCATTGTATATAAACACCTGTACTTTGTATCTCCCCCACCTCATTGTAGATTGTAAGCTTTCACCAGCAGGGGCGGCTGATTTTGCTTTAATTATTGTATTGTTAACGTTGTTACTTATGACTTGTGTTTTGAAACTGTTAAACTGTAAAGCACTGCGGAATATTATGGCGCTATATAAATAAAGATTATTATTATTATTATTATTATTATTATAGAGGCCCACTCAGTAGTGGTGAAGTGTGAACGGCGCAAATTGCGAGTTGATTGCGCCTGATGCAGCTGATACTCCATTACTGTTGCCTGCTGCTCACACAACCGCTCCAACATATGTAACGAGGAATTCCACCTGGTGGGTACGTCACATATGATGCGATGTTCATGAAGGCGAAATCTGCGTTGCAGAGCTGCAATCAGCGATCTGGCCATGCTGGAACGTCGCAAGTGAGCGCACTCTAGGCGGACCTTGTGCAGCAGTGCATCAAGATCCGGATAGTCCCTCAAAAAACTCTGCACGACCAAGTTGAGCACATATGACAGACATGGTATGTGAGTGAGGTTGCCAAGGCCCAGAGCTGCCACCAGATTTTGGCCATTGTCACACACTACCAAGCCTGCCTGTAGATTCGCTTCCAAAACCACACGTTGCTCTCCTGCTTTATGGCATTACAGAGCTCCTGCACTGTGTGGCTAAGATTCCCCATGGAAATTAATTTCAGGACGGCTTTGACATTTGGACACGGCTGTGCTCATATCGGTCGCAACAGGTAAACGTTCACGGGTCCATGTGGAGGTAGACCGTGACGGCTCCTGCAGTGATGATTCTGAGGAACTGGAGTAGGAGGAGGAGTCAATGTGTACAGACTTGATTCCTGCAATCCTTGGAGTTGGCAGAACACGTACAGCGCCACTCGCAAGATCAGTACCCGGCTACACAACATTGACCCAATGGGCAGTGAGGGAAAGGTATTGTCCCTGGCCATGGGTGTTAGAACCGTCTTGTTAGGTTTTGTTTCAGTTTGCTGGTCACATGACCTTTTTTCCCTATTTAGTCTGGCTCCGCCCTTCTGGCTTTGCTTGACTTCATTGTATTATCTACTGTTAAGCTAGCCGGGTGCTTAGGTGCCTTAATCAGTCAGTTTTGCTTGATGTTAGGATCGCAAAGTATTTTTTTTTCTGTTTAATTATCCATGCTACAATTTATGTTAGGAGGTGTCCACCTTTTCTCCCAGTCCCTAGATCTTGTAGGGATTCCTCCCTCGCAACTATAGGTCTTCGTTCACACTAGATGAGGACTTTAGCGGGTCTGGTCGCAGGATCAGGTTCCCCGTTACATCGTAGGGATTCAGCTTAGTTGTATTGTAGGGACAGAATTCCCTTCTTTCCTTACTGGTTGTAGCAGATCATAACAATGGGTACTGGTCCACGCATCGGTGGTCGGTGGACCTTGCTACTGAGGGCGTTTAGTAGCGCATGTTTAATTTTTCCTCAACATGCTTTTGCAGACAGGGACGCTTGCCTGCTGAAATGAAACGGCTTGGCAAAATTGTATTTTGGGACTGACAATGATTTTTCAGTTACGGAAACTGTCTGTCTCCCCCAGCCTGAATGGGCGCATTTCAAGGGACAGGAGTTTTGGGAATGCCAGCATTCAGAGCCTGTGCTCGTGCATGGTTTGCGGAGTAAAGGCCGTCTTTTTATCCCATCCGTGCTTTAAACGT
>JARQOD010005037.1:0-50589 GCA_033576555.1 Oophaga sylvatica
CCCCCTCTCGGCGCCCCAGTCCAAATACACCTTGGCAACGGGCAGCGCCGGTTCAACGCCTCCAATTCCGGAGACGGAAAGGGTTTTCCCAGGCACCAAGTCGTGAGGCAACACCACCTCAGGACGTACCAGGGTTCGTTCAGTGCCTGTGTCCCGCAGTCCCATGACCGCTGAGCGGCCAATGGTGACGGGTTGGTAATTGTCCAGGGACCTCCCGCCACCCCCTCCCACACACAAAACAGTGGACGGTTTCTGGGACAGGGATGGGGCCTTCTGGCGCTGGGGACACGCAGCCTTAAAGTGTCCTGGCTGATTGCAATTATGACAACGTCTGGGTTCTGTTCCTGGCCTGGAGAGGGCAGCCGGGGGGGTACACCCCTTGCACTCTGGGGGCTGGATATGGGGCTGGGGCAGGATTGGGCTTACCCCCTCTCCAGGTGCTGCTGGCAGGCTTCTTCGGCTCCGGCGCCCTGTTGTTGGCATACTCGTCTGCCAGGGCGGCTGTAGCAGAAGCCCACTTTCGTTTCCGGTCACGGAGGAACTGCTGGAGGTCCTCTGGGCAGTTCCACAAGAACTGCTCCGTGACGAACAGTTCCTGGACCTCCTGGTGGGTAGTGAGCTCTAGACCCGAGGTCCAGTGCTCCACAGCTCTCAACAGGGCCCGCATGTGGTCCAGGTGTCCTTTGAACCCCGCTGCAGGCTCCTGAACTTCCTGCGGTACGACTCCGGGATGAGGTTGTAGTGCTGGATCAGGGCCCGCTTGATGCTGTTGTAGTCCTGCTCCTCCCTGGCAGGTAAGTCCCCCAAAACTTCCAGGGACTTACCCCTCAAACGGGGGGTCAGGTACCTTGCCCACTGATCCAGAGCCAGATTATGTTGGAGGCAGGTCCTCTCAAAGGCCAGCAGAAAGGAATCCAGGTCTCCATCCTTTTCAAGCAGGGAAAGTCCTCCGCCGGACCTTGGGAGCCTTTGTCTCCGGTGGGGCTGGAGCGCCCAGCGGGGGCCCGTGCTGAGCCATCTCCAGTCGGTGCCTGCGCTCCGCAGCTTCACGGCGTTCTGTATGCTCACGCTCCGCTGCTCTCTCTGCCGCTGTGTAAGGTTCTTTGTCTCTTTTGACATGTTCCTTGAAACTCAGTTTTCCGTCGGCCATTTTGCTTTCTGTCTTTCTGCAGCTCTTGCCCTCAGTTAATATGGAGTTTCCAGTTTTCATGTTCCCGCCCTGATTCTCTCCCTCTTGCTTCTTAAGCAGCCTCAGCTGAACAATCAGTGCTCCTGAATCAAGCCTCAGTCAGCCTGTGACCTGACTCCTGGAAACATTGGACTTTGTACTCCAGCTATTTCCTACTGAGGAACCTTGGAACACTTTTGGACTCTGGAACCCTGCTGTTTGGTGAATCCATGTTTGAAGAGGAATTACGGTACAGAGAAGAGATCCTGAACCTGCTTTGGAGAGTTATTGTAGAGCTTGAAGTTACTCTGGCCTGCTGTGTCTCCTGCCTCTGTTCCTGCAAACTGTGTGACCTTTTCCGCATGCTTGTATGAAGTAATACAAGTCATTTCATATCAACCTGTGTCTCATGTGTTTTCCTCGCACCCAAGCACAAGACGCTATAGGAACTGTACACTATACATGACAAGATTCAGGAGCCAATGTTTAGTGTCTGCTGGGTCTGGGAAAGCCATGTCTGCTGTGACTGTGGATATCAGATGTCCGTTTAATACCTTCTGTGATGACAGTGGTTGTGACTTCTCACAACCATTCCAGGTGAGCGCATTCCCTTAAATTTTACTCTGGAGTGTTACCACAGGTAAACACTATTGTTTTTTGTTTTTTTTTCCTTTCCTCTTCTCCTTCCAGCACTTCTGCCTTAAAAGATTTGGAAGATGGAGGCCCGCATAAAGGAGCTTTGCGGACTGATTCAATCCATGCAGATATACAGGCTTTAAAGACCCGTTTTGCAAGCCTACAGGACCTCACTAATCATAATTTGCAAGTGTTTGGACAAACTACCCAGAAATTACGAGCCAGGATTGAGGCTCTAGAGGAACGAGTCCAGGCTCCTGCCATAACCCCGAGTTCTGGGATCCCCAAGTTACCTCCTTTTCGTTTTGGCGGTGAACGTGAGAAATTCAGGGGATTTATTAATCAATGCAATCTATTTTTCTCTGCACATGCTTCACAATTTCCCACTGAACGATCCAAAGTGCTTACTATAATCATGTTGCTTACCAATAAGGCTTTGATGTGGGCAAACCCTCTGATTGAGACTGAGGATGATTGTTTGAATCACCTTGATGCTTTTATTTCAGCCATGGGGCAGGTGTTTGATGACCCCAATCGAGGTGCAACAGCTGAAGCAGCCATGTTAACTTTGCGCCAAGGTAAGCGTTCAGTAGCCGAATATGCCTTGGATTTCAGGAGATGGGCTCTTGATACCGCTTGGGACACTTCCGCCAAAAAATCTATTTTTCGGAAGGGGTTGTCTCCACTGATTAAGGATGAACTTGCTCGTGCCGACCCTCCCACTGCGTTAGGTGACTTTATTAACTATTGTATCCGTATTGATGCTCGTCTGACTGAACGCAGACAAGAGAGATGGTTCGAAAATAATCGCACTAACCTTTTCCTACCTCCCTCCTCAGCTAAGGAACCTTTGAGTAAGATCACAAGGGACCCAGAACCTGAACCCATGCAGGTGGACTCTTTACAAAGACGGGTTAGTGATGCACGCAAAGAACATTGTATAAAGGAAAATCTATGTTCCTACTGTGGTAAGTCAGGGCACTTCATTATAAACTGCCCCAGCCGTTTCGTAAGACTACTGCAGCAGTCATTCACTGTGAGTGTTGCGAGAGGAGCTCTGTCATGTCCGAGCCTCAGGCTCCAGAGAGATCTGCTGCAAGAGTTCTTGATTTCTCGGACTTAAACTCTGCTAGTTCTGGGGACGATGACGGTGTAAACGCTGCAATTTTTCAAGTTTCCTCAGCGGTGTCCCAGCTGAGTTGTAAAAGAAACAATTCTCATTGGTTCCTTTCCATCAAACTCTGGGTTGACTCAGTCTGGGTGTCTAGCTCTGCTATGATCGACTCAGGAGCAAGTGGAAATTTTATGGATATCTCCTTTGCTCTGAAACAGGGGATACGTTCAGTGAAGAAGGCTACTCCAGTACAGATGGAGACTGTGGATGGCTCCCTGCTGACCTCTGGACCAGTGGATCAGGAAACAGAGCCTTTGAGGGTCCTTATGGGTAAAGATCATCAGGAGAAAATGTCTTTTATGCTTATCTCTTCTCCCCACTTTCCCATTATTCTAGGGCTACCATGGCTGCAAGCGCAGAATCCTACGATTAACTGGGAGACCAAGGAATTACACTTTCCGGAGAAACAGATGAGTCAAGGAGTTTCAGCTTGCTCTGTTCCTAAAGGAACCATGTCAGTCCCTGAACTACCAGCTGTATACCAGGACTATGTGGATTCATGTGACAAGAAGAACGCTGATCAGCTTCCTCCTCACCGTCCATATGATTGTCCAATTGAATTATTGCCTGGAGCCGAGATACCTTTTGGTAAGATCTACCCCCTAGCGGGGCCCGAGCTAAAAGCTTTGAAGGACTACAGAGACGAAAATCTAGCCAAGGGCTTCATACGCCCCTCTTCATCTCCCGCAGGTGCACCCATCTTCTTTGTGAAGAAGAAAGATGGATCTCTGAGACCCTGCATAGACTATAGGGAACTCAATAAGGTTACTATTAGAAACCGTTATCCATTGCCTTTAATCCCTGAGTTGTTGGAGAGAGTGCGGCATGCCAAAATTTTCTCTAAACTGGATCTCCGTGGGGCCTATAACTTGGTCCATATTAGACCTGGGGATGAATGGAAGACTGCATTCAGGTCACGCTATGGACACTTTGAATATCTAGTTATGCCTTTTGGTCTGAGTACCGCCCCAGCCACTTTCCAACACTTGGTGAATGACATCTTCAGGGATCTCCTAGATACATTTGTGGTGATTTATCTGGATGATATTCTAATTTTTTCTAACTCCACAGAGGAACATCATGGACATGTGAGAATGGTCTTAGAACGCCTAAGACAAAACCATCTCTGCATCAAACTTGAAAAGTGTGAATTCCATAGGACCGAAATTCAATTTCTGGGGTATGTACTATCTACGCAAGGGATTAGTATGGATGGAAGCAAGACCCAAGCCATCAAGGATTGGCCAATTCCTAGAAATGTGAAGGAGGTGTAGCGCTTCATCGGGTTTGCCAACTTCTATAGACGTTTCATTAGGAATTTCTCTGAGGTAGTGTCACCTATCACCCAACTTACCCGGAAACAGTCTAGGTTCTCCTGGACCCGCAAGCTCAGGAAGCATTTTCCTGTTTAAAAGATAAATTTACCACCGCACCTATCTTAGTTCATCCCAACCCCGAGCTTGCCTTCATAATAGAGGTGGATGCTTCAGACTGTGCCGTTGGAGCTATACTCTCTCAGAGAACATGTGAGAAGAATGTCTTGCATCCCTGTGCCTTCTTTTCCCAGCAGTTGTCTTCGGCTAAGAGAAACTACGATGTGGGCAATAGAGAATTGTTGGCCATTATTGCCGCCTTCAAGGAATGGAGACATCTTCTTCAGGGAGCTGCACAGCAAATAGTCGTCCTGACAGACCATCGTAACCTTGAATTTATCAGGTCGGCTAAGTGCCTGACTCCTCGCCAGGCTCGCTGGAATCTTTTCCTAAACCAATTTAATTTTGTAATTTCTTATAGACCAGGATCGCGCAATGGAAAGGCTGATGCACTCTCTAGGATTCATTCAGCAGAGACACGTCCACTTACTCCTCCTAAGACTATTCTTCCTGACTCTAGATTCCTGGGAGTGATTCATAATCAAGACCTACTTAAGGACATCAAGGAAGCATACCATGCGGATTCTTTGTTGGCTCAACCCCCAAGGGACGTAAGTCTTGTCTTTAAGAATGGTGTGTGGATTCAGAGACAACGTCTGTATATACCTGAAACAGTCAGGTTGAGAGTATTGCAACTCATCCACGATTCCAAGATAGCCGGGCATAGGGGAATTCTAAAGACACAAGAATTTCTTTCTCGTTTCTTTTGGTGGCCCACTTACAGGAAAGATGTTTTAAACTATGTCACTTCATGTGAAGTCTGTGCAAGATGCAAAACACCTCGCTCCTCACCAACTGGTCTGTTGCAACCTCTTCCCACCCCGTCCCGCCCGTGGGGATCCATTTCTATGGACTTCATTGTGGAGTTACCAACCTCTCAAGGGAAGAACACCATTCTAGTGGTAGTTGATCGTCTAACAAAGGCAGCTCATTTTATCCCTTGTGTCGGCTTACCCACTGCAAAACAGACATCAGACTTGATGATTAAGAATGTGTTTCGCTTACATGGAGTACCGGATGAGGTCATTTCGGATCGAGGGGTGCAATTCACTTCAAGGTTTTGGCAAAATTTCTGCGCCGCATTGGACATTAAAGTAAACCTTTCTTCTGCTTTTCATCCCCAGACTAATGGACAGACAGAACGAACCAATCAGACCCTGGAGCAGTATCTCCGCTGCTTTATCTGCCACCTACAGGATGATTGGGTGGATCTACTTCCACTGGCTGAGTTCTCTTATAACAACTCTCAGAGCGCCTCCACTAAGCAGTCTCCTTTTTACTCTAATCTAGGTTATCATCCTAACATTCTTCCTCGATTTCCCATAGATACGCCCTTGCCGGCAGTGCTGAAAGAATCACTTCTTTACAAAAGAATATGGATCTTCTAAAGGAAAATCTAGAATTGGCTCAGGAAAGGTACAAGAAAGCAGCAGATAAATTTCGTAAACCTGCACCAGCTTTCAAGGTAGGAGATTTGGTCTGGCTGTCAACCAGAAATCTTAAATTAAAGATTCCATCGTCTAAATTGGGACATAAGTACATTGGACCTTATAAGATCAGTAAGATTATAAGTGCTGTTGCTTGTCGTCTTCAACTGCCCAGAACTATGAGAATCCACCCTGTCTTTCATGTATCCCTACTAAAGGCTGCAACACCCAATACGTTTCCTGGACGCTCTTCTCCTTGCCCTGACCCAGTGCTGGTCGATGGTCAGGAAGAATTTATGGTGGAAAGGATTCTAGATTCCAGGTTGTACAGAAATCAGTTGCAATATGTGATTAAATGGCAGGGCTACCCAGTGGAGAACAACTCATGGGAACCAGTCAATAATGTAAATGCTCCTCGCCTGCTCCGCCAGTTTCATCAGAGGTACCCGGCAAGCCTGGTCTGAGGTCATCCGGAGGTTGTCCCTAAGGGGGGAGTAATGTAAGGTTCTTTGTCTCTTTTGACATGTTCCTTGAAACTCAGTTTTCCGTCGGCCATTTTGCTTTCTGTCTTTCTGCAGCTCTTGCCCTCAGTTAATATGGAGTTTCCAGTTTTCATGTTCCCGCCCTGATTCTCTCCCTCTTGCTTCTTAAGCAGCCTCAGCTGAACAATCAGTGCTCCTGAATCAAGCCTCAGTCAGCCTGTGACCTGACTCCTGGAAACATTGGACTTTGTACTCCAGCTATTTCCTACTGAGGAACCTTGGAACACTTTTGGACTCTGGAACCCTGCTGTTTGGTGAATCCATGTTTGCAGAGGAATTAAGGGAAAAAGAGGAGATCCTGAACCTGCTTTGGAGAGTTATTGTAGAGCTTGAAGTTACTCTGGCCTGCTGTGTCTCCTGCCTCTGTTCCTGCAAACTGTGTGACCTTTTCCGCATGCTTGTATGAAGTAATACAAGTCATTTCATATCAACCTGTGTCTCATGTGTTTTCCTCGCACCCAAGCACAAGACGCTATAGGAACTGTACACTATACATGACACGCTGCTTGCTCCCGCTCTGCAGCTTTCTCTGCCGCCACCAGGAGTCTGTCATAGGCGGCGTCATTACCAGCCTCGAGCTGTGCCATAGCCGCTTGGAAAAGGGCCTCCGATCTGGACAGGCTGGGATGGGCAGGGGGTGGACAGTCCACTGTGAGACTGAGCACGGGGGTCGGGCTCCTTGGGGAGCTCTGGCTGAGCTCCCCCTCATCGGTATCGAACCCCTCATAGACCACAGCATTGGCCTCCCCATTTGCCCTACTCCTGGTGCCTTCCGCCATCTTGGGAACCTTTGGTTACTGACACAGCTGCAACCCTGACCTTGCACACAACTTATTATATTTACACTCTGACCGTCTAGTGCTGGGCTGACCTTAAGACCCCAGCAGTGAAAGTACTGCTGGTAGTCTCTAGTGTCTGGGAGTAGGGGTCCCACGCACATTATTACTCTGATCCCACCGCTGCCACCAATTGTGAGGAACTAAGCCGACCGCCACAACGGTAGCCCGAGTATCACAGCTTCTGATCCCACCGCCGCTACCAAATGTGAAGGACGACCCCTTTCCTCCCACGTCACCAATGGGACGTAACTCCACAGGTACAGCTCTCCGGCGCCCCCTTTGTCTCTCAGGTCAGTAAGGGAACTGCACCTAGAGAAAATGGCCGCCGGGGAGGTTGTCCTGTTACCCACTGGGTATTCTAAGATTCGTGATCAGTGTAAAAGCATCAGCCCAAGATTAATTTTATGGTTTAATTGCCTTAAGGGCGCACTAGATAATTACAGAAATATACAGTAAAGCTATACAACGGAATGACAATGGATTTGCAGTCAGAGTAAAATACCACAATAATGTACAAGGCTTAAAGGTATTAGCTAGAGATCAATATTACCGGGTTGTAGGGACATGGGGAGGCAGGGAGCTCTGCGATCCCCAGGTAACAGTCTTTAGTTGCTGGACAGTCTCCCAAAACATGTGCTGCTGCTCCCTTGGCAAAATCTGTTCCCTTGGCCCTTCTTAGACCATCTTCTTGGCTTCTGTGTGAAAAATGGATTGAGAACAGCCTGTTCATGGTTACAGTTCTTAAACCTGCTAGGTCCCTACCCTTTGCTTTGAATCACGCATATTAATCGGCCTGCAATTCATATGGAGCAGGAAATACTGGCTTCAGTCTGAGTTATTTAGCATACTAATGACCATCTTATTCAGACACGGGCCTGAACTAATTAGCATACTAAAGCCCTTTTGATTCATAGTGGACATCAAAACCGGTCGTACTGGATATGCTAACAGGCCCTGTGTAGTTAGCAGTCTGTGGCTCTGTGAACCGACAAAATGGAGGCTGGTATAGGCCCTATACACAAGATGGCGGCGTCCCTTTCCTCACAGTGTGAGATTACCTCCACTATTGAAATACCCTCAGGAATAAGCAGTAGAATGTTGCTTGGAGAGTCTCCCAAAATTATATAAAACTTAACCTTTAATCTAGGATATTAAAATGGACAAAAATGACATACAAACATCACAAAAATAAGGTGCTTGTGCAAACCAGTTGTGAAGAAACCAGATTGTATCTTAGTTTCCCAGACAACCATGTTTTTGTAAACCCACAAGAATTGACTTTTTATCTGTATATTCGCTTGTGGATTTAAGTGTTTATGTCTGGTGGGTCAAGAAGACAGTCTTGCAAGCTTGCATACTTTTTAACATACTGTGTAAATCTGTAATAGTGACTTGTACATAGTGTGTGTTTATCTGTGTTTATTGTGAGCTGATATGATAATTGCATATTGTAATCTATGGCCGGCGTCACACTAGCGAGTTTGATGCGAGTTAGTCGCACGACTAACTCGCATCAACACCTGGCACGGCCGCCCACTCTCGGACCAGAGTGCGCGGCTACATGTATTTCACTGCTGCATGTATTTCACTGCTGGGGTCTTAAGGTCAGCCCAGCACTAGACGGTCAGAGTGTAAATTGTTGTGAATGGGCTTGAGATGAGTTCTGAGCAGAGGCTCCCTCTTGTGGTTACAAGCGGTACTGGTCTGTCCAGTGAAGATTGTGAGGATTGGGAATCAGGTGTTTCTGACTGGTCTTATATAAGGGAGTCACCTTCCCATCAGGGTTGCCGGTGATCAATTGTTCTAGTCTCAATCCTTGAGTCCTGTTTCCTTTGTAGCCTGCTGTGTCGTGTCTGCATCTCCTGCTAACAGATAAGACATTTTCTTCTTTTTGTTTTTGTGCTTGATTTTTGCATTTTGTCCTGCACTTCTGTGGGGGCCTTCAGGGTCCCCTCCGGGGGCTTTTGCCCTCTCAGTTCAGTTCAGCCACTGATGTTTGTACTTTTGCTTTTTCCAGTTTTTTCAGTGGCTGCTGTTTTGATTTTGTTACACCAGAGAACTAATTTAGGTGGTAGAGGTCGTGTGATCTCAGGTGATTTTGAAATTAGTAGAGTTGGTGCTTTTCAGGGTTTTTTTGGGATTGCAGTAAGTACCCTTCCTATCCTTTTCTATTTAGTTAGTTTGGGCCCCAACGTTTGCTCATACTATTTTCTGTCTGTGTCAGTATTTCTTCTTGTCTAACCGCCATTACATGTTTGGGGGCTTTCTATTATCTTTGGGGTTCTGCTCCGGGGCAGATAGCTTTCCTATTTCTATCTTTAGGTGTAGTTAGTTTCTCAGGCTGTGACGAGGTGTCTAGGACCAACGTAGGAACGCTCCACGGCTGCCTCTAGTTGTTGGTGGTTAGTCAGGGTACTGCAATCTCATAGATTCCAACTGCTCTGGTGTATTGCCTTTTTTACCTGCACTCCTCAGTTACCGAAACATAACAGTAAATATAATAAGTTGTGTGCAAGGTCAGGGTTGCAGCTGTGTCAGTAACCAAAGGTTCCCAAGATGGCGGAAGGCACCAGGAGTAGGGCAAAGGGGAGGCCAATGCTGTGGTCTATGAGGGGTTCGATACCGATGAGGGGAGCTCAGCCAGGGCTCCCCAAGGAGCCCGACCCCCGTGCTCAGTCTCATAGTGGACTGTCCAAACCAGTTGTGAAGAAACCAGATTGTATCTTAATTTCCCAGACAACCATGTTTTTGTAAACCCACAAGAATTGACTTTTCATCTGTATATTCGCTTGTGGATTTAAGTGTTTATGTCTGGTGGGTCAATAAGACAGTCTTGCAAGCTTACATACTTTTTAACATACTGTGTAAATCTGTAATAGTGACTTGTACATAGTGTGTGTTTATCTGTGTTTATTGTGAGCTGATATGATAATTGCGTATTGTATTCTATGGCTGGCGTCTCACTAGCGAGTTTGATGCGAGTTAGTCGCACGACTAACTCGCATCAACACATGGCACGGCCGCCCGCTCTCGGACCAGAGTGCACGGCTGCATGTATTTCTATGCAGCCACACACTCTGGTCCGAGAGCGGGCGGCCGTGCCAGGTGTTGATGCGAGTTAGTCGAGCGACTAACTCGCATCAAACTCGCTAGTGTGACGCCGGCCTATAACCAGTTGTTGACTTCGAAGGTAGATAGGGAAAGGCTGTGAGGATGAACTGAAGCACACTGGGTAATTCTAAAAATAGCTTACATGTCTCGGGTATAAAAACAAGAGACAGAGAGCAGATCAGATCTCATCTCATCACAGAGAGCTACTAGTTGGACATTCTGCACAACACTCAACGAACGAGAAACAGGACTGCAGCCAATTCATCATGGCACCATCACGAGGGACACGGATCTATGATTTTAAGGGAAACAACCTAGGGGTTTTCGGGTCCGGTTGGAAGGACACTGATCTGATCCAGTGACCATCTCTGAACCATGGATATGTTTGGAGAAAGCCAGGTTTTGGGACCCGCTGGTCGCCTGGTTCCATGGAGGTGGTCGGATAAGCCAGGTGATGACTCTCGTGTCAACTGGCTTTGGACCTTGTATGAAAAGTATGGACTGTCAACTCCCTACGCGTCGTTATCTCTTCTCTGTGTAAATATCACAGGTGAAATAGCGACCCTGGGAGCTCTGAAGTTGTGTCAACTGGCTTTGGACCTTCTATAGACACTATGGACTGTTCTCGGTCATCTCCCTACGCTTGTCGATATCTCTTCTCTGTGTGTATATCACAGGTGGAATATCGACCCTGGGAGCTCTGACGTAACATCTACCGTTATCCAGGCTAGTCAGTGGAAGGGTTAGACCCTGTAATGTGCACCATGTTGGGGGTAATTGCTGGATTGTTCTGTTTGCTATTGGGTGTTGTGGTTCAATAAAGTATTGCCACACTGTTTTACCCTAACCCTGTGTTGTCTGTGTAGTGTTATGCCCACGTATATCAAGAGAGCGGGTGTTAGGCAGGACGATCCCTGGTCAATGCGGTTTCGACTAGCGGACTTGGGCGCCCGCCGACCCCCGTTTCTCCACGCCAGTGCTCAAGGATAAAAAATGGTTTGATCTCACCAATTATGACGGACGTACAGCCACAGCAAAATCCTCAAAGGTGCTCCCAGTCCGGAGCAAAGGGTCCGCAAAAATCACAACATAGGGGAAATGGGATTGTTCCCTTGACTCCCTGTTGTGCCCCTGTATTGCTCCTGACCTCACAAGGACAGGCCCCTAGTGGACCCTGCTATGGACAGCCACCATCAAGTAAATCAGGTCATAGTCCCCCCAAGGATGATGGCACGACAGGGAGTCAAGGGAACAATCCCATTTCCCCTATGCTGTGATTTTTGCGGACCTTCTGCTCCTGATTGGGAGCACCTTCGAGGATTTTGCTGTGGCTGTACGTCTGTCATAATTGGTGAGATCAAACCATTTTTTATCTTTGAGAACTGGTTTGCACAAGCACCTTATTTTTGTGATGTTTGTATGTCATTTTTGTCCATTTTAATATCCTAGATAAAAGGTTAAGTTTTATATAATTTTGGGAGACTCTTCAAGCTACATTCCACACCCAGTTTATGACCTCGATATCCTAATATCCTTTTGCCACTACTTATTTTTTCTCTTGCTTAATTGAATACAACCAATGAACAATGAAAACTGTTGGACACACCTCCGGGGGGTGTTTACGCCAATTGACTCCAATTTTTGGATTATTTAAACCCCAACATCTCTCTCTATGCCCTCATTGTGTTTTTTTTCCTGATGAAGGAGTTTGTTCAACTCTGAAATGCGCAGATTAATAAAACCACTCATTGTTCAATACCATCACTGCCGTTGGATATCTTCACGACCTTCAGCGCAGCAGATTTACCCATATATCGCTTTCTACTATTGCATTACTGCCAATTTTACTCCAACATTCAGAGCATCTGCGCTGGTATCTATATCTGCACAGGAATTGTGCCTTATACAACCCAGCCAGGTGAGCAATACCATACTATCTGCTCGCTTATTTCCTGGGACATGCCCTATTGCGTGCTTTTCGCCACTTTGTAGAAATACTTTAAGATGGATTACACAAATTAATTAATTTTGTCTTTTTTTATAGCAGATCCTTTAAAATGTTACAAGTTAGTCTTCATAGTAATAAATTTTACCGCACACTCAGGATGATAAATTTTGCAAAGTGAAAATTTTATTACAGACAATCAATCTCGTGGGAGCAAAACAGGAATACAAGTTATGAAGCGACACTAATAACGACGTTTCGGCTCTGCTAGAGCCTTACTCATGTGGTCGCTGTGAACAGAAAAAAATGCATAAGTAACATGTACACAACAAGAAAGCTCCTCCCTCGTCTCAGTCTACCATCCTACCCGTGCCCTCCGTTCTGCAATTGACCTGAGGTTAGCATCCTCAATAATCAGAACCTCCCACTCCCGTCTCCAAGACTTTTCACGTGCTGCGCCAATTGTTTGGAATGCACTACCCAGGTTAATACAATTAATCCCCAATCCCCAGAGTTTTAAGCGTGCCCTAAAAACGCATTTGTTCAGACTGGCATACCGCCTCAACGCATTAACGTAACTATCCCTGTTGGCCAATTCAAAAAAATTTTCTACCATAATCAGGTACCTCTTATTATGTTCTCAACCGCTTTATGCTTTTAATAGCCCTCTGTGTCTGTACTCTTACATACATTGGCTGTTAACTGGTTCATGCAGAATTACATGAACACCCGATTCTTACACTATGGCTGGTCCGAACAATGAAAGCAATTGTTACCATCCACCTTTTGTGTCTCCCCTTTTTCCTCATAGATTGTAAGCTTGCGAGCAGGGCCCTCATTCCTCTTGGTATCTACTTTGATCTGTGTTTATTGTTATGCTGTAATGTCTATTGTCTGTACAAGTCCCCTCTATAATGTAAAGTGCTGCGGAATATGTTGGCGCTATAGAAATAAAATTATTATTATTATTATTATAATACCACGTTTTGTTCGCCTTTTACTCCAATGTTGTGGTGGCCTCAAAAATATAATTCTAGAGTTTTGAATCCTTTTTAATTACACCGTTTACCTATCAAATTAATCTACTGTACATACTTATGTATAAGCCAAGTTTTTCAGCACATTTTTTTGTGCTGAAAATGCCCCCTTGGCAAATATACACGAGTCATTGTCCCAGACAGCGTGGGAGGGGGAGCGGCGGAGCAGCAGGTCACAGAGGCAGGAGCTGGCGGCTGCTGCTGTAACTATGTCCACTGCTAAAGAGAAATGAATATTCACTGCATTGGCAGTGAATATTCATTTCTCTTATAGCGCACACAGTTACAGCCCAGAACACATCCTACTTACCTTCCCTGCATCTCGTTCGATCCTGCACCAGCAGCTCTTCTGTCCGAGCGATCACATGGCCCCGCTCATTAAGGTGGAGTGAATATTCATTACCTTAATGAGCGGGGCCAAGTGATCGCTCGGCCGGAAAAGCTGCTGGTGCAGGAACGAACGAGATGCAGTGAGGGCGCGCATGTAAGGTAAGTGGGATGTGTTTTTTTTATAGGAACCATGCATATAAGAGTAGGGGATAAGGAGCCATGCATACAAGGACAGGTACGGGGGAGTCATGTCTACAAGGACAAGGACAGGGACTAGAATCATGCATACCAGGATAGGGATGAAGGACAATGCATACCCGGCTTATACTCGAGTCAATAAGTTTTCCCAGTTTTTCGTGGCAAAATTAGGTGCCTCGGCTTATACTCAGGTCAACGTATACTCGAGTATATACGGTATTTTATATTTTGATACATCAGACATTTCTGAATGCATCGATACCAAAGATGCATTTCTTTTATAATTGTTTTATTTTCAATTGGCTAAGGGGGTGTGATTTGAACTTTTGTGTTTTTGCATTTTTTTCATACTTTTAAAACTTTTTGTTTTAAACTTTTTACTGTATTTAATAGTTGAAATTGTAATTGTCCAATCACTTGTGCTATACAAAACAGTGCATCAACACTGCTATGAATAGCAGAAATCACAATCTCCTATGAACATCAGCCTCAAACCAGCGTTCACAGAAGGATCATAATGATGGCTGTCATGGCAACCCATCTGCACTCGTGATCATCACTCCACCCATGGCTATTAAAGGTACACAAAAGCGGATTAAATGAGCCATCAAGTTCAAGGGAAAGATGTGGGCTCAGCATGGTAGCCTGCATCAAGGACGGTACACAACATATGATGTAAATATACGTCATCATATATGTCGTGATGGGGCTAAAATATATGATTTGTGCCTCCAAAAGAAATCCCAGACTACTTAACTGTCTTCTTTACTCCATTGACCCAATAATGACCATATTGTTCTCATCAGTCTCAATGTTTTAGGCATGATATGATAAACCTGCTTGATTTGTATTCAGTGTAGGTTTCAATTTTCTCTATGTCTACATGTTTCATGCTGATCATGTTTTACCCTGATTAGTGATGGCACAGTAATTTCTTAGACATGCAAATATTGAGTTTGCTGCTTATTTGTAAACTCAAGCTTATTAATCAAGCATAATAATAAAAACTTGAAATAGTCCCCAAAACAAAGACAACAAAAAAAAACAAATGTCCCTATTCATCATTGTCTTTGCTCCTTTTTTCTAGAATAAAAATGGTTTTAATAGTGACCATTTTGTTTGTGCCTTATTTATTAATTGTGCTTTTTCTGAATTTTCATCTATTTTTTTTCTTTTTTGACAATGTAGGCATGATTTTTCTTATTCAGATGTTTTAGCCTTATTCATTCATTGTGACTTTTTGAAATGTCGCTAAATTTGTGCGCAATTGTACTCTGGTACCCAGTACTCCTGTACCCTACTGGAATACAAAGTAGATCTAATTTTATTTTTGCACTGTTGAAGACTAACTTGTGAGAAAGTAGTTAGCGTGCACTCAGGTCTTGTAATAATTGAGGTGCTGGTATAATGGACACATTAGTCCGATACCATAGTAATAAATTTTACCGCACACTCAGGATGATAAATTTTGCAAAGTGAACATTTTATTACAGACAATCAATCTCGTGGGAGCAAAACAGGAATACAAGTTATGAAGCGACACTAATAACGACGTTTCGGCTCTGCCAGAGTCTTACTCATGTGGTCGCTGTGAACAGAAAAAAACGCACAAGTAACATGTACACAACAAGAAAGCAAAATTTCCGCATGGACAGGAGACAAAATGAAATGCAATAAAAATAATTCAAAAGAATCATCTCCATAAGATTTTTACAAAATAATGACAACTATATACATTAGAGTAATATTTCAGAGATAAGTAAATAGGTATAATCATAGTGCACTGGAATCAATGAGAATGATCCCAAGAGAGAGAAATTACCTCAGTCCAAGAAATGATTGTGGGTAGACAGATAGATAGATAAATGTCCAAAATAGAGGGTAGCTGTAAATAATAGTAATAGTGTTAAATTTATGCACCAATAGACAATGTGCGGTACTTCAAGAAATTGCCCAATACCTGTATCCTGTGGCCTTAATTGGGAAGGAACCCCAATAATGTTGCAATCTAGAGAGGCATGTCTAATACATTCTGACACCAGTACCCCAGTGACGTAACGTCACTTCCGGTCCGGGAGCTTCACTTCCGGCCGGGCGCTTTAAATAAGCGCCTGATACATCTTATCCTCGCATTCCAATTGCAGCAAGGCGCGGGAGCGCTGCTGTCTCCTACCACATTGAATGCCAGGTATGCTAATTGCTGATTTTGGGGACTAATTTTACTCACACTCTGACCGCTATCACAGAGCGGTTTTATTACAATGTAACAGCACTGCTCATATGAATTTACTTCCTTAGGTTGCAAGCACTTCCTGATTTTGGGCAACCATTAGATAATCCTAAAACAGGTACTCCCACAACCTCTCTGGGCGCTACTTTATGCTATATACCACCAATATACAGCTGCTTTATTATACATTTTCTATGCCTCTCTAGATTGCAACATTATTGGGGTTCCTTCCCAATTAGGGCCACAGGATACAGGTATTAGGCAATTTCTTGAAGTACCACACATTGTCTATTGGTGCATAAATTTAACACTATTACTATTATTTACAGCTACCCTCTATTTTGGACATTTATCTATCTATCTGTCTACCCACAATCATTTCCTGGACTGAGCATGGGCGTACCCAGGATCAAAACTAGGGGGGGGCAAGCCAATGTCGCATCTTATACAGGTTACATCATATACACTGTACATTATCCTGCATATTAGGTATGGAGCATTAGAACTGTTGTATATTGTATAATACAGCAGTGTATGCGACACTATGCTGTATATACCATATATTATACATGGCAGTCGCGCTCATGTCAGAAGCGGTACCAGCAAGTCCGAGGATTGCAGTACGATCCTCGCATGAGTTATACGGCCGTCTGTCTATGCCCTTGTTATAATAATACTGAAATATTAATCTATTATTAAAGTATTAAGGAGCTCACAAGTAAAAAAAAGCCCCCTACCTCCCCTGTCCCCCACCCACACCCCAACAGCCCATCGTCTCACATGCAACCCTTAGTGTTCTGTCCCACTGACCCCACAATACCCCCATCCTCTCACATGCACCCCTCAGTGCTCTGTTGCCCCTCCCCACTTTAGTCCCCACAATACCCCATCCTCTTACATTCAACCCCAGTAACCTGTCCACCCTCCCTCACAATACCCCATCCTCTCACATCAACCCCTGTGCGCCAGCCCCCACAATATCCCCATCCTCTCACATTAACCCCCCCAGTGCCCTAGCCCCCACAATACCCCATACTCTTACATTCACCCCAGTGCCCTGTACCCATCCCCCACAATACCCCCATCCTCTCACTGACATTCACTCTCTGTGCCCTGTTGCCCTCCCCCACTTCAGCCCCCATAATACCCCCATCCTCTCACATTAGCCCCCCCCCAGTGCCCTAGCCCCCACAATACCCCATCCTCTTACATTCACCCCAGTGCCCTGTACCCCTCCCCCACAATACCCCCATCCTCTCACATTCCCCACAGTGACCATGACATGCCTGAGCAGAATGAAGTTAATAAATTCCATCCCCTCTTACCATGAAGCTTGCAGGCAGTGGCTGAGGCAGGAGCAGGACGTGTTCAGTGTCTGCACACAGAGGGCACTAGGACCCAGTGTGGCTGAGAGAACCAGAGCCTGCAGGACAGAAAGTGAAACTACAGCTGCTGCAGCCAGGAAGAAGCTCCTCTGGTGAGACAGCAGCTCCTGCACTGCGCACACAGACAGGCACTACAATCTGTGGCAGAGGGAGCCGCTATTGTGCTGCTCTCTCTGCTCTCTTTCATTGTGTGCCCCTGCTTCTAGGGGGGGGCAACTGCCCCCCCCTGCCCCATGGTGGGTACGTCCATGGGACTGAGGTAATTTCTCTCTCTTGGGATCATTCTCATTGATTCCAGTGCACTATGATTATACCTATTTACTTATCTCTGAAATATTACTCTAATGTATATAGTTGTCATTATTTTGTAAAAATCTTATGGAGATGATTCTTTTGAATTATTTTTATTGCATTTCATTTTGTCTCCTGTCCATGCGGAAATTTTGCTTTCTTGTTGTGTACATGTTACTTGTGCGTTTTTTTCTGTTCACAGCGACCACATGAGTAAGACTCTGGCAGAGCCGAAACGTCGTTATTAGTGTCGCTTCATAACTTGTATTCCTGTTTTGCTCCCACGAGATTGATTGTCTGTAATAAAATGTTCACTTTGCAAAATTTATCATCCTGAGTGTGCGGTAAAATTTATTACTATGGTATCGGACTAATGTGTCCATTATACCAGCACCTCAATTATTACAAGACCTGAGTGCACGCTAACTACTTTCTCACAAGTTAGTCTTCAACAGTGCAAAAATAAAATTAGATCTACTTTGTATTCCAGTAGGGTACAGGAGTACTGGGTACCAGAGTACAATTGCGCACAAATTTAGCGACATTTCAAAAAGTCACAATGAATGAATAAGGCTAAAACATCTGAATAAGAAAAATCATGCCTACATTGTCAAAAAAAAAAAAAATAGATGAAAATTCAGAAAAAGCACAATTAATAAATAAGGCACAAACAAAATGGTCACTATTAAAACCATTTTTATTCTAGAAAAAAGGAGCAAAGACAATGATGAATAGGGACATTTGTTTTTTTTTGTTGTCTTTGTTTTGGGACTATTTCAAGTTTTTATTATTATGCTTGATTAATAAGCTTGAGTTTACAAATAAGCAGCAAACTCAATATTTGCATGTCTAAGAAATTACTGTGCCATCACTAATCAGGGTAAAACATGATCAGCATGAAACATGTAGACATAGAGAAAATTGAAACCTACACTGAATACAAATCAAGCAGGTTTATCATATCATGCCTAAAACATTGAGACTGATGAGAACAATATGGTCATTATTGGGTCAATGGAGTAAAGAAGACAGTTAAGTAGTCTGGGATTTCTTTTGGAGGCACAAATCATATATTTTAGCCCCATCACGACATATATGATGACGTATATTTACATCATATGTTGTGTACCGTCCTTGATGCAGGCTACCATGCTGAGCCCACATCTTTCCCTTGAACTTGATGGCTCATTTAATCCGCTTTTGTGTACCTTTAATAGCCATGGGTGGAGTGATGATCACGAGTGCAGATGGGTTGCCATGACAGCCATCATTATGATCCTTCTGTGAACGCTGGTTTGAGGCTGATGTTCATAGGAGATTGTGATTTCTGCTATTCATAGCAGTGTTGATGCACTGTTTTGTATAGCACAAGTGATTGGACAATTACAATTTCAACTATTAAATACAGTAAAAAGTTTAAAACAAAAAGTTTTAAAAGTATGAAAAAAATGCAAAAACACAAAAGTTCAAATCACACCCCCTTAGCCAATTGAAAATAAAACAATTATAAAAGAAATGCATCTTTGGTATCGATGCATTCAGAAATGTCTGATGTATCAAAATATAAAATACCGTATATACTCGAGTATACGTTGACCTGAGTATAAGCCGAGGCACCTAATTTTGCCACGAAAAACTGGGAAAACTTATTGACTCGAGTATAAGCTGGGTATGCATTGTCCTTCATCCCTATCCTGGTATGCATGATTCTAGTCCCTGTCCTTGTCCTTGTAGACATGACTCCCCCGTACCTGTCCTTGTATGCATGGCTCCTTATCCCCTACTCTTATATGCATGGTTCCTATAAAAAAAACACATCCCACTTACCTTACATGCGCGCCCTCACTGCATCTCGTTCGTTCCTGCACCAGCAGCTTTTCCGGCCGAGCGATCACTTGGCCCCGCTCATTAAGGTAATGAATATTCACTCCACCTTAATGAGCGGGGCCATGTGATCGCTCGGACAGAAGAGCTGCTGGTGCAGGATCGAACGAGATGCAGGGAAGGTAAGTAGGATGTGTTCTGGGCTGTAACTGTGTGCGCTATAAGAGAAATGAATATTCACTGCCAATGCAGTGAATATTCATTTCTCTTTAGCAGTGGACATAGTTACAGCAGCAGCCGCCAGCTCCTGCCTCTGTGACCTGCTGCTCCGCCGCTCCCCCTCCCACGCTGTCTGGGACAATGACTCGTGTATATTTGCCAAGGGGGCATTTTCAGCACAAAAAAATGTGCTGAAAAACTTGGCTTATACATAAGTATGTACAGTAGATTAATTTGATAGGTAAACGGTGTAATTAAAAAGGATTCAAAACTCTAGAATTATATTTTTGAGGCCACCACAACATTGGAGTAAAAGGCGAACAAAACGTGGTATTATAATAATAATAATAATAATTTTATTTCTATAGCGCCAACATATTCCGCAGCACTTTACATTATAGAGGGGACTTGTACAGACAATAGACATTACAGCATAACAATAAACACAGATCAAAGTAGATACCAAGAGGAATGAGGGCCCTGCTCGCAAGCTTACAATCTATGAGGAAAAAGGGGAGACACAAAAGGTGGATGGTAACAATTGCTTTCATTGTTCGGACCAGCCATAGTGTAAGAATCGGGTGTTCATGTAATTCTGCATGAACCAGTTAACAGCCAATGTATGTAACAGTACAGACACAGAGGGCTATTAAAAGCATAAAGCGGTTGAGAACATAATAAGAGGTACCTGATTATGGTAGAAAATTTTTTTGAATTGGCCAACAGGGATAGTTAGGTTAATGCGTTGAGGCGGTATGCCAGTCTGAACAAATGCGTTTTTAGGGCACGCTTAAAACTCTGGGGATTGGGGATTAATTGTATTAACCTGGGTAGTGCATTCCAAACAATTGGCGCAGCACGTGAAAAGTCTTGGAGACGGGAGTGGGAGGTTCTGATTATTGAGGATGCTAACCTCAGGTCAATTGCAGAACGGAGGGCACGGGTAGGATGGTAGACTGAGACGAGGGAGGAGATGTAAAGTGGTGCTGAGCCATGGAGTGCTTTGTGAGTGAGGGTAATAAGTTTGTACTGGATTCTGTAGTGGATGGGTAACCAGTGTAATGACTGGCACAAGGTAGAAGCATCGGTATAATGATTGGTGAGGAATATGATCCTGGCTGCAGCATTCAAAACAGATTGGAGAGGGGAGAGTTTGGTAAGAGGGAGACCGATTAGTAGCGAGTTACAATAGTCCAGACGAGAATGAATAAGAGAAACAGTAAGAGTTTTTGCAGAGTCGAAAGTAAGAAAAGGTCGAATTCTAGAGATGTTTTTGAGGTGGAGATAACAAGAGCGAGCCAGTGATCGGATATGGGGGGTGAATGAAAGCTTGGAATCAAGTATGACCCC
The DNA here is from genome assembly GCA_033576555.1 of Oophaga sylvatica. Taxonomy (NCBI): domain Eukaryota; kingdom Metazoa; phylum Chordata; class Amphibia; order Anura; family Dendrobatidae; genus Oophaga; species Oophaga sylvatica. Next base: position 21,140 of record JARQOD010005037.1, read on the forward strand.
AAGACAGCGGGCATGTTGCTGGGGAATAATGGTGGAACCACACACGGAGATGGCAATGTCAGGCAAAGGTAGGTTAGTAGAGGGAGGAAACACAAGTTCAGTTTTTGACAGGTTCAGTTTCAGATAGAGGGAGGACATGATGTTAGAGACAGCGGTAAGACAATCACTGGTGTTTTCTAAAAAGGCAGGCGTGATAACGGGTGAAGAAGTGTATAATTGGGTGTCATCAGCATAGAGATGGTACTGGAAACCAAGTCTACTGATTGTTAGTCCAGTAGGGGCAGTATACAAAGAGAAGAGGAGGGGGCCTAGGACTGATCCTTGAGGAACCCCAACAGTAAGGGGAAGATGAGAGGAGGAGGAACCAGCAAAAGATACAGTGAAGGAACGGTCAGAGAGATAGGAGGAGAACCAGGAGAGAACGGTGTCCTTGAGGCCGATGGAGCAGAGCATAGTGAGGAGGAGCTGATGATCCACAGTGTTGAATGCTGAGGAGAGATCCAAGAGAATTAGCATGGAGTAGTGACCATTAGATTTAGCTGTTAAAGATCATTAGAGACTTTAGTGAGGGCAGTTTCAGTAGAGTGTAAAGAGCGGAAACCAGATTGAAGAGGGTCGAGAAGAGAGTTATCTGAAAGATAGCGAATAAGTCGGGTGTGGACCAGGCGTTCCAGGAGTTTAGAGATGAAGGGAAGATTAGAGACAGGTCTATAGTTAGCGGCACAGTTTTGGTCGAGGGATGATTTTTTAAGTAATGGATGTATGATGGCGTGTTTAAATGAGGAGGGAAAGATACCGGAAGAGAGAGAGGTTGAATATTTTTGTTAGGTGAGAGGTGACAGCAGGGGAAAGGGACTGGAGGAGATTTGACGGAATAGGGTCACTAGCGCAAGTAGTAGGGCGAGAAGATGCAAGGAGCCTGATTACTTCTTCTTCTGTGACTGGTTCAAAGTCAGAGAGTGAGCTGGATGCAGTGGGGGAGGGAGGACAGTGCATGGTATGAGGGGATTGGGAGATAATTTCCTGTCGGATGTGGTCAATTTTTTCTTTGAAATAATTGGCCAGATCGTCAACGCGTAGATCCATGGTTGGAGCCTGCACTTTTGGGTTCAATAGGGAGTGAAAAGTCTCAAAGAGACGTTTGGGATTATTGGATAGTGAGGTGATGAGGGTGTTGAAATAGGTTTGTTTGGAGAGGTGAAGTGCAGAGTTGTATGTTTTAAGCATAAACTTGTAATGTATGAAATCTTTGGATAGATTAGATTTACTCCACAGACGTTCGGCGAACCTGGAGCACCGCTGCAGGAAACGTGTTTGCAGCATGTGCCATGGTTGTCACCGTCTGTGTCGTATTGTTCTATGTATAGGAGGTGCAGTTTCATCCAGGGCACTTTGCAGGGTTTTATTGTATTGCTTCAGTGCAGAATCTGGACATGAGAGAGAGGAGATAGGGGCCAACGATGACTGCAAGTTCTTCATAAGTTTCTGGGTGTTAATGGCTTGTATGTTTCTATATGTGTGGAAAGTTGGGGTGACCTGAGCGGGATGGCAGTTCTTGATAGAGAATGAAAGAAGGTTGTGGTCAGAGAGCGGGAGAGGGGAGTTTGTGAAATTGTTATGGAAATTTAATTAGGATAAATCTATCCTGCAGTGTTTGCTGCTGCTGTTCCCAATCTTATATTAAATGTCTTTTCTTTGAGCGCTCAGACGAAATGAGGACTGTCCACAACGGAAGTGTCAGTATAACAGTTCGTCAAGACCAACAGTTTATTATTCATTCAAGGTTTTATACGTTTACAAAAAGGGGCTGGTTAGTCAATTAACATACAATTAAAAGCTGCTAGATTATTGGCTGTTTTAGTGTAAAGCCCCCGTCTCACATAGCGATCTCGCTAGCGAGATCGCTGCTGAGTCACTAGTTTTGTGACGCAGCAGCGAGCTCACCAGCGATATCGCTGTGTGTGACATTCAGCGACGATCAGCCCCCCTGCTGGGTATCGCTGATCGTCGCTGAAAGGCCAGGACATTTTTTTGATCGCTGGTCTCCCGCTGACAGGCACGCATCGCTGCGTGTGACAGGCGGGAGACCAGCGATCCGCTGGTAACCAAGGTACACAGCGGGTTTCCAGGCGCGGGGCTGTGCCTGGAAACCTGCTGTGTACCTTGGATACCAGCTCCCTGAAGCAGGGAGCTGGTAACCAAGGTACACAGCGGGTTTCCAGGCACCGCGCAGCGCCTGGAAACCCGATATGTACCTTGGTTACCAGCTCCCTGCATCAGGGCGCTGGTATCCAAGGTACACTGCGGGTAACTAAGCGATGTTACCCGAAGTGTCGCTGTGCTGATCGCTGCCTGAGCTGCCTGTTTGGCAGCTCAGCAGCGATAATGTAGCGATACACCAGCGATCCTGATCGTTGTCGGGATCGCTGGTGTATCGCTATGTGAGACCCGGGCTTAAGTATGATAATTATGATAAAAGGGCTGAAGTTGCAGATTTATTGTTTATTGTTCTTTGTCCCAGTTTTCCTGCATGACTAGTAAAGAAAATAATAGATATCTATCAAGACTTTCTGTCCTTGTTTCCATTTTCTGTGTCCTTGTGTAAAAAGTCCCTATGAGCTATAGCCTGACTTATGTAGGCCAGGGTTATCTTAAGCGACTGATTATAGCTAGCATCAGCTTTTGCATAGATATGCTGAGCACAGGATTTTTAGCAAGTGAGATCTATCTAACTGTAAATGCATCTATATGAATATACATTGAATACGTGGAATACATATATATTTCCATGACAAAATCATCCACTGAGCAAAGCCTGGAGAAAACCAAGTCGAGGTAGTTTCCATCTTCATGCGTGGGGGAGTTAGTATGCTGCAAGAGGCCGAAAGAGGTTAAAGATAAAAGGTGAGAGGCAGATGGGGAGAGGGGAAGAGCAATGTGGATGTTGAAATCACCCATGATGAGGGTGGGGATATCACAGGAAACAAAATGTGGAAGCCAGGTGGCAAATTGATCCAGGAACTGATGACAAGGGCCGGGAGGATGATACACCACTGCCACTCGCATGGAGAAGGGGATGTAGAGTCTGACAGCATGGACCTCAAAAGAAGGGAAGACAAGTGTTAAACTTAACAAAAAAGTGTGAAACAACTGAAAATATGTCTTATGTTCTTCAAAGTAGCCACCTTCTGCACGCAGAAAAGGTGAATGCATGGACTCTACATGGCTGGTTCCCACCGTGAAGCATGGAGGAGGTGGTGTGATAGTGTGGGGGTGCTTTGATGGTGACACTGTTGGGGATTTATTCAAAATTGAAGGCATACTGAACCAGCATGGCTACCACAGCATCTTGCAGCACCATGCTATTCCATCCGGTTTGCGTTTAGTTGGACCATCATTTATTTTTCAACAGTACAATGACCCCAAACACACCTCCAGGCTGTGTAAGGGCTATTTAACCAAGAAGGAGAGTGTTGGGTGCTGCGCCAGATGACCTGGCCTCTACAGTCACCAGACCTGAACCCAATCAAGATGGTTTGGGGTGAGCTGGACCGCTCACCACTTCAATTTTGATTAAATCCCCAACAGTGTCACCAGCAAAGCACCCCACACTATTACACCTCCTCCTCCATGCTTTACGGTGGGAACTAGGCATGTAGAGTCCATCCGTTCACCTTTTCTGCGTGCAAAGCAGTAATCAAAGCAAAAGGTGGCTACTTTGAAGAACCTAGAATATAAGACATATTTTCAGTTGTTTCATACTTTTTTGTAAAGTGTAATGTATAATTCTACATGTGTTAATTCATAGTTTTGATGCCTTCAGTGTGATTCTACAATTTTCATAGTCATGAAAATGCAGAAAAATCTTTGAATGAGAAGGTGTGTCCAAACTTTTGGTCTGTACTGTATATCAAAAGCCTGGACTAGTGATGTATATCCTCCCCTCACTGGGAGGGCCTCAATAACTCGTACCTATGAGGGAAGCCTTTCCGGCGACTATTTGCCCTCGGTGCAGTTCCCTGACTGATCTAAGGCAAGTGGTGGTGCCAAAGAGCGATCTCTGCTGGGTCCTTCTCTCCCCTCCCCCAAGTTGAGTGAAGTCGACACCTCCTTCCCCTGTGCCAGCCGTCACACACTTAGAGGTGCCCCTGTATACCTCTGAAAAAGTTTTATACATGTCCCGCCCTGCATGTAAATTGTGCGGTCAGGTCTGATGGGCAAATGCCGATTGCAAACAGTGCCGTCCCCGGTCCCTTCAAATGCCACCTCTGCTATCTGGATAGAAGTGGATGACATGTCTACATCATCCTCACATTGCTCAAAGTCTTGCGCTGGTGCAATGGAATCTCAGACCGGGAGAGTGAAGTCATGTAAGGTGCAGGTTTCACTTGTGCGTCACCAACTCCCTGGCTGCTCAGTAGAGCAGAGGGAGGCGCCACTGCGCAGATCTTTGATTCCGCTGTGCAGGCGCAATACTTTGAGCACTGTGCGGATAATGTAGGATCCAGATAGAAGAGGTGTCGTATGAAGGGACCGTGGTGGCGCTAACACCAAATCTGGATTCTATCTTTAGACCAAACCACACAATTTACATACAGCACAGGATATACACCATGTTCCAAATTATAATGCAAATTGGTTTTAAATGTAATAGCGTTTTTTTTTTTTTTTATAAATGAAACCCATTGATGGTATTGTGTCTCATGGTTCTTTGGATCACTGAAATCAATCTCAGATACCTGTGATAATTAGTTTGCCATGTGAGCTCAATAAAAGGAAAACTGGATGTTTCACACTATTAAGCAGGCCAGAGTTTTCAGGTAACATGGGAAATAAAAAGGATCTCTCTGCTGCTGAAAAGCACCAGATAGTGCAATGCCTTGGTCAATGGATGAAAACATTAGATATTTCCCGAAAACTTAAGAGTGATCATCGTACTGTTAAGAGATTTGTGGCTGATTCTGAGCACAGACGTGTTCGTGCTGATAAAGGCAGAATGAGGAAGGTTTCTGCCAGGCAAGTTCATCGGAATAAGAGAGCAGCTGCTTAAAAGCCATTACAAACCAGCAAACAGATATTTGAAGCTGCTGGTCTCTCTGGAGTCCCTCGAACCTCAAGGTGTAGGATCCTTCAAAAGCTTGCTGTGGTGCATAAACCTACTATTTTGCCACCCTTAAACAGTGCTCACAAGCAGAAACGGTTGCAATGGGCCCAGACATACATGAAGACTAATTTTGAAACAGTCTTGTTTACTGATGAGTGTCAAGCAACCCTGGATGGTTCAGATGGATGGAGTAGTGGATGGTTGGTGGATGGCCACCATGTCCCAACAAGGCTGCGACGTCAGTAAAGAGGTGGAGGAGTCATGTTTTGGGCCAGAATCATGGGGAAACAGCTGGTAGGGCCCTTTAAGGTTCCTGAAGGTGTGAAAACGACCTCTGCAAAGTATAAAGAGTTTCTGACTGACAACTTTCTTCCATGGTATAAAAAGCAGAAACGTTCCTTCAGGAGCAAAATCATCTTCATGCATGACAATGCACCATCTCATGCTGCAAAGAATACCTCTGAGTCATTGGCTGCTATGGGCACAAAAGGAGATAACTTCAAGGTGTGGCCACCATCTTCCCCTGACCTCAACCCTATAGAGAACCTTTGGAGTATCATCAAGCAAAAGATCTATGAGGGTGGGAGGCAGTTCACATCAAAACAGCAGCTCTGGGAGGCTATTCTGACTTCATGCAAAGAAATACAAGCAAAAACTCTCCAAAAACTCACAAGTTAAATGGGTGCAAGAATTGTGAAGGTGATATCAAAGAAGGGTTCCTATGTGTTAAAAATGCTTATTTTAAATATATTTTTCCAGGACTTGTTACCAGATGCGATACTCTAAAAAAATGTCAGAATGTTTCTTATAAAAAAATATAGTGGTTTATTGGACTGTCCATCAAAAAAACATCATTGCAGGAAAACATAAAATGAGTGAAATGGTTATGAAGAGATTGTCCATTTGTCCATAGCAAAACTTATACACTTCTTTCCTTGGTGTCCTGAATGGTAAAATGACATTCTGGCCTTGTCAGCAGCATAGCAGGGAAACAACACGTGGTTTACATAGCAGCTGGCTGTTCATTCATCATAGTCCTTGTCCCATGTGTCTGTAGAGAGAGTGAGCGCCCCCCTCCCTTCGTGTAGTCATTATATATATGTCCCTTAGATCACGTGGTCTCTGTATATGGAGTTGCCACTTTACCATACAGAAATAGCATCTGTAATATCAGCTGAAAGTCAATGTACTCGGAACAGAATTGAGTGTAGAATAAATCCATAACCAATAATTAATATTTAACACTATGTTAACATGTAACTTGGCCTGTTAGGATGTTTTGGAGTTAAATAGCTTTTTTGCTCAGTGAATGTGACCTCCTAATGCTGCAAATTCCACAAATGAGCATTTTCAGTTCTTTAAAAACATAATAACGGGGTATGTACCACAGGACTGGCGTATAGCAAATGTGGTGCCAATATTCAAAAAGGGGGCAAAAACTGAACCTGGAAATTATAGGCCAGTGAGCTTAACATCTACTGTGGGTAAAATCATGGAGGTTTTTTTTAACCCCTTCATGACCCAGCCTATTTTGACCTTAAAGACCTTGCCATTTTTTTCAATTCTGACCAGTGTCCCTTTATGAGGTAATAACTCAGGAACGCTTCAACGAATCCTAGCGATTCTGAGATTGTTTTTTCATGACATATTGGGCTTCATGTTAGTGGTAAATTTAGGTCGATAATTTTTGCGTTTATTTGTGAAAAAAATGGAAATTTGGCGAAAATTTTGAAAATTTTATAATTTTCAAATTTTTAATTTTTATTCTGTTAAACAAGAGAGTTATGTGACACACAATAGTTAATAAATAACATTTCCCACATGTCTACTTTACATCAGCACAATTTTGGGAACAACATTTTTTTTTGTTCGGAAGTTATAAGGGTTCAAAGTTGACCAGCGATTTCTCATTTTTACAGCAAAATTTACAAAACCATTTTTTTTAGGGTCCACCTCACATTTGAAGTCACTTTGAGGGGTCTATATGGCAGAAAATACCCAAAAATGACACCTTTATAAAAACTGCACCCCTCAAGCTACTCAAAACTACATTCAAGAAGATTATTAACCCTTCAGGTGCTTCACAGGAACTAAAACAACGTGGAAGGAAAAAATGGACATTTTAATTTTTCCAACAAAAATTTTCTTTTAGCATCAATTTTTTCATTTTTACATGGGCAACAGGATAAAATGGATCCTAAAATTTGTTGGGCAATTTCTCCTGAGTACACAGATACCTCATATGTGGTCATAAACCACTGTATGGGCGCACGGCAGGGCTCAGAAGGGAAGGAGTGCCATTTGACTTTTTGAATGGAAAATATGCTGGAATATTTAGCGGTTGCCATGTTGCATTTTGAGAGTCCCTGTCTGCCTAAACATTGGTGCTCCCCCACAAGTGACCCCATTTTGGAAACTAGACTCCCTAAGGAACTTATCTAGATGCATAGTGATCACTTTGAACCCCCAGGTGCTTCACAAATTGATCTGTAAAAAAAGGAAGTACTTTTTTTTCACAAAAATTTTCTTTTAGCCTCAGTTTTTACATTTTCACATGGGCAACAGTATAAATTTTATCCTAAAATTTGTTGGGCAATTTCTCCTGAGTACACAGATACCTCATATGTGGTCATAAACCACTGTTTGGGCGCACTGCAGGGCTCAGAAGGAAAGGAGCGCCATTTGACTTTTGAATGGAAAATATGCTGGAATATTTAGCGGTTGCCATGTCGCATTTGGAGAGTCCCTGTGAGCCTAAACATTGGAGCCCCCCCACAAGTGACCCCATTTTGGAAACTAGACCCCCTAAGGAACTTATCTAGATGCATAGTGAGCACTTTGAACCCCCAGGTGCTTCACAAATTGATCCGTAAAAAAAAGAAAGTACTTTTTTTTCACAAAAATTTTCTTTTAGCCTCAGTTTTTACATTTTCACATGGGCAACAGTATAAATTGGATCCTAAAATTTGTTGACGAAAATTTCACCTGAGTACACAGATACCTCATATGTGGTCATAAACCACTGTTTGGGCGCACGGCAGGGCTCAGAAGGGAAGGAGCGCCATTTGACTTTTTGAATAGAAAATATGCTGGAATATTTAGCGGTTGCCATGTCGCATTTGGAGAGTTCCTGTGTGCCTAAACATTGGAGCTCCCCCACAAGTGACCCCATTTTGGAAACTAGACCCCCTAAGGAACTTATCTAGATTCATAGTGAGCACTTTGAACCCCCAGGTGCTTCACAGAAGTTTATAACACAGAGCCGTGAAAATAAAAAATCTTTTTTTTTTTACTCAAAAAATGATTTTTTAGCCCACTATTTTTTATTTTCACAATGGTTACAGGAGAAATTGGACCCCAAAAGTTGTTGTCCAGTTTGTCCTGAGTATGCTAGTACCCCATATGTGGGGGGGAACCACTGTTTGGGCACAAGTCAGGGCTCGGAAGGGATGTAGTGACGCTTTGAAATGCCGACTTGATGGAATGGTCTGCGGGCATCTTGTTACGTTTGCAGAGCCCCTGATGTGCCTAAACAGTAGAAATTCCCCAAAAGTGACCCCATTTTGGAAACTAGACCCCGCAAAGAACTTATCTAGATGTGTGGTGAGCACTTTGAACCCCCAAGGGTTACACAGAAGTTTATTACGCCCGGGCATGAAAATAAAAAAATCATATTTTTTCCACAATCAGGATCTTTTAGTCCCCAATTTTTTTCTTTTCCCAAGGGTAACATGAGAAATTAGATCCCAAAAGTTGTTGTCCAATTTGTCTTGAGTATGCTGATATCCCATATGTGGGAGAAAACTACTGTATGGGCAGTGGCACACGTCGGGGCTCGAATGGGAAGTAGTGACTTTTTGAAATGCCCACTTGATGGAATGGTCTTCGGGCGTCATGTTACGTTTGCAGAGTCCCTGATGTGCCTAAACAGTAGAAACTCCCCACAAGTGACCCCATTTTGGAAACTAGATCCCCCAAGGAACTCCTATAGATGTGTGGTAAGCACTTTGAATCTCCAAGTCCTTCACAGAAGTTTATAACGCAGAGCCGTGAAAATATAAAATCATTTTTTTTCCACAAAAATAATTTTTTAGTCCCCAATTTTTTTTCCCAATGTTAACAGAAGAAATTAGAACCCCCAAAGTTGTTGTGCAATTTTTCCCGAGTACGCTGATACCCCATATGTGGGGATAAACCACTGTTTGGGCATACGTCGGGGCTTGGAATAAAGGGAGCACTGTTTGACTTTTTGAACGCAAAATTTGCAGGAATCAATGGTGGCGCCATGTCGCGTATGGAGACCCCCTGATGTGCCTAAATAGTGGAAACCCCTCAATTCTAGCTCCAACCCTAACCCCAACACACCCCTAACCCCAACCCTAACCCCTACACACCCCTAACCCTAATACAAACCCTAATCATAACCCTAACCCCAACACACCCCTAACCCTAATCCCAACTCTAACCATAAACATAACCGCGTGAAACGCAGTCCATCTAATGGACTGCCATAATGCAATATGAACCCAGCCTAACCCTGAGGCCCCGTGCACACGTTGTGGATTCACTTGCGGATTTTTCTTAAATCTGCAGGTAAAATGACCTGCGTTTTACCTGCGAATTTAGCACGGATTTGCTGCGGTTTTTCCCTGCGGTTTTACACCTATAATGGAATAGGTGTAAAACCGCTGCGGAATCCGCACAAAGAATTGACATGCTGCGGATTTAAAACCGCAGCAAATCCGCATGTGCACAGCGTTTTTATAACCATTTATTTGCATTGTACTGTACATGGTTTCTGGATCTGCTGTGGATCCGCAACGCCAAATCCGTTGCGGATCCGCATCAAAATCTCCGCTGCGGATCTGCAGCAAAATCCCTGCGATCGCAGCAAAATCCGCGGATCAGCAGCAAAATTCGCTGCGGATCAGCAGCCAAATCCGCCGCGGATCCCAGCAAATCCCCGTGGATCCAGCAAATCCGCCGCGGATCAGCAGCAAAATCCGCCGCGGATCAGCAGCAAAATCCGCCGCGGATCAGCAGCAAACCCGCGGATCACGCATATCCGCTGCGGATCCGCAGAATATCTGCCGGATCCGCAGCAAAATCAGCCGCGGATCGCAGCAAATCCGCGCGATCCGCACAAATCCGCCGGGATCAGCAGCAAATCCGCGGGATCAGCAGCATAATCCCCGCGTTTCAGAGCAAATCAGCCGCGATCCGCAGCAAATCAGCCGCGATCAGCAGCAATTCCGCCGCGGATCAGCAGCAATATTAGCTGCGGATCACAGCAAATCCGCTAGAAAAAAAAAAATTCTTTATTTTATTATTTGTCCCTACCTATGACAGGGGGGGGGTTCATTTACTTTTTTTTATTTTGATCACTGTGACAGTTTATCACAGTGATCAAAATACATTTTTGTACACTGGAGGGCGCACTGCGCATGCGCCGGCCGGTGGGCGCACTGCGCATTCACTCGCCATTTTCCAAGATGGCGGCGCCCATGAAGAATCCCGGGCAGCCGCCGGGACGGATCCAGGGACGTCGGTGGACCAGGAGAGTTGAGTTGGGATTGGTCGGATGGTGGGGGGGGGATCGGAAGGTGGGGGCAGCGGATAGCAGGAGCAGGGGAGCAGATAGTGACGGCGGTGACCGATCACCGCCATCTTTTGGTGGCGGCGGCCGATCACCGCCGTGACTCGATGTGGGGGGGTCAGATTGCGGTCTCCAGCCATGACAGATGCTATTGCAGCATCGGCCATGGATGGATTGTAATATTTCACCAGTTTCATTGGTGAAATATTACAAATCGCTCTGATTGGCTGTTTCACTTTTAACAGCCAAACAGAGCGATCGTAGCCACGTGGGGGTTAAGCCAACCCCCCTGTGGTGATGCACTAAGGGTCCTGTGCCTGCGGGTCGGGTGACCTTTCAGTGACCCCGGTCACCCGCCCGCAGGAACATGATTTATAGCTTGACGCCTACATTGGCGTCATGGGTTGGGATGGCACAGGTTTTCATGACGCCAACGTAGGCGTCATGGGTCGGGAAGGGGTTAAGGGATACTATATTGGAGTATCTGAGGCTGAATAACCTCATGACACAGTATCAGCATGGGTTTACGAGGGAGCGTTCTTGTCAGACTAATCTGATAAGCTTTTATGAAGGGGTAAGTTCAGGACTGGACCAAGGGAATGCAGTGGACGTGGTGTTCATGGACTTCTCAAAAGCTTTTGATACAGTGCCACACAAAAGGTTGATACATAAAATGAGAACAATGGGGATAGGGGAAAATATGTGTAAGTGGGTTAAGAACTGGCTCATGGATAGAAAACAAAGGGTGGTCATTAATGGAGCACACTCGGACTGGGTCACGGTTAGCAGTGGGGTACCACAGGGGTCAGTATTGGGGCCGCTTCTCTTTAACATATTTATTAATGACCTTGTAGGGGGCATACAGAGTAGTATTTCAATATTTGCAGATGACACTAAACTCTGCAGGCTAATAAATACAGAGGAGGATAATTTTATATTACAGGAGGATTTATGTAAACTAGAAGCTTGGGCTGATATATGGCAAATGAGCTTTAATGGGGATAAATGTAAGGTCATGCACTTGGGTAGAACAAACAAGATGTATAATTATGTGCTTAATTGTAAAACACTGGGCAAAACTGTCACTGAAAAAGACCTGGGTTATGGGTGGACGACAAACTCACATTTAGTGGCCAATGTCAGGCAGCTGCTGCCAAGGCAAATAAAATAATGGGATGCATTAAAAGAGGCATAGATGCTCATGAGGAGAACATAATTTTACCTCTATACAAGTCACTGGTGCGACCACACTTAGAATACTGTGTGCAGTTCTGGTCTCCAGTGTATAAGAAAGACATAGCTGAACTGGAGCGGGTGCAGAGAAGAGCGACCAAGGTTATTAGAGAACTGGGGGGTCTGCAATACCAAGACAGGTTATTACACTTACTTGGGGTTATTTAGTTTGGAAAAACGAAGGCTTAGGGGTGATCTTATTACAATGTATAAATATATGAGGGGACAGTACAAAGACCTTTCTAATGATCTTTTTACTCTTAGGCTGGAGTCACACTGGCGACTAAATCGTACCACTAGAAAGCGATGAAATATCGCTTTGCAGTCGACCCAATATTAATCAATGTAGTAGCTCCCAGCATCCGATTTTTTGTGGTCCGATTTAAACGTGCGAGTGCAATCGCAGCATGCTGCGATTGTCACCGATTGTGGGTCGACTATCGCCAATGCAAGTCTATGGGTGCGATGAAAAGTGGGATTACAAACGGACCGCACGTGTGAGTTGCGATGAAATCGCACAACTTTTCCAGGTGACAGGAAACTGCCTTTGAAATTCTCAGGAAGCCTTTACATGCTAATTAGCTAGGCCCATCTTAAAAAAAAACAAGAAGAACGCCTACACGAAGTCCAGAAACATGGCATCTAGCCACATCAATGTGGAACTCCTCATCGTATTGGTGCAGGAGAGGCCTGAATTGTGGGACCAGCGCGATCCCAATTACAGCAATCGGACGCGCAAAGAGGCTGCATGGCAAACTATACGTGAACACATTTTTCCAGACTATCTTCAGAGATCCAGGGAGGACCAAGAGCGTCTTAGTAAGTACCACATGTAACGTTTTTTTTTTTTTTTTTTTAAATGTTAGTAAGAAAATAATAATGTATGCTTATGTGTTTAAATGATATTGAAAAAGCAGCATTATCGAACTCTTCCTATTTATAACTACACATTGATGTGTGTGTTCACAAACAATATCCATGTCTTTTAACATATCATCGATACTTTGTCATTTATTCACTACAACATTTTGTACTCCCCTTCACCTCAGATGTAGTTTGTAGGTACTAAAATGCTAAATGATTGAGTCGTTTTGTTAAGGGCCAAGCATTTTTTTAAATGTATGTTACAGCTTATAACATCTATACTTCTGGTTGTATGTTTATGTGTTTTAATATTGTAAATCACATCAGACATGAACACTATTTAAATGTTCATTGTTGCATAATGTTATTTTTTGATGAATAAATACATATCAGTCATAATAACCGTTATGCTGTTATTAAATTTGTAGTGACTGATGTGACCAGGCGGTGGCGCAGCTGTCGGGACTGCTACCGGAGGGAGAGGCAGTTTAGAGATCGGAGTGGGGCTTCAGCCTCTAAGAAGAGGAAGTACCTCTATTTTGATAGACTAAACTTCCTTGCGCCAGTGATGGATGTGCGACCGTAAGTGCATGTGTGTTCAAACACTTTCAGGTCAAACTTTCTAATTTGCTGGGTTTTAATTGTCAAAATTTATTTCCTTTCTAGGACGGAGTCAAACCTAACTGAGAGGGAGACGGGGTCTGACTCCGAAGTGCTTATCGACCCCGTTGGTGATGGGGCAGAGGAGGCAGGCCCTTCCTCTGCAGCATGTGGGTCCACCCAAGCAGCACCAACAGCAGCTGCAGGAGCTGAGGATTCACAAAGCCAGCATCAGGAACATGAGGACCTACCTCAGAGCAGCAGCCCTAATAGGGGTCAGGATGTGTCTCCTCCTCATTCCCAACGCACAAGGCAAGGTAGGCGGCGACGAGAAGGAGTGGGTTCTGTGACAAGGAGGCAGGTGGACCGAGGAGTTCTGGACTATTTGTCCAGTGTAGCAAATGATGATGGGGAGGAGGGATTTTGCCGCAGTCTGGCCCGTTACCTCCGGGCTATTCCAAGACAGCACAGACTGCGGATCAGAAGCGGACTGCAGATTGTTTTGGATGCTGGAACACCGCCTAATGATCCAAGCAACCTACTAGATTATCTAGATAGATGGGTGGTTGGTCCTGAAAATGTGTTAAGGTTGTTTGGACCAAATCCCTCACAATCTGCTTCTGCCTCTGATCCTCCTCCTCCTCCTCATCATCCTCCTCCTCCACCTCCTCCTTGTGTCCAACAGAACCCAACTCCTCCTCCTCATCATCCTACTGCAGCTCCTTCTTTCTTTGGAGCTACCCAGCTCCAAGCCATGGGACAGAGTGGCCATGCACAATATGCCCACTCTAACATACCCAATGTTGTTGGCTGGCCACAACATGGATATGTTAGACATGGGCATATTGGGGGTCATTCTGCTAGTGCTCAGTCATATCAATATGACTATGAGCATCAATTCCCTATGTACCCCTACCCACAAGCCCTTCAGGATGCAGCCAGTAACCCAGCTGCTAATGTAGGATCTGCAGCACCTCAGGCTCAATCACAGTTTGCAGATAGTGGAAGGCCTAATACGCAACCTGGCCATCCATCACCACCACCACCACCACCAAGCTACCATCAATTGTAGCTGAAATTTTTTTTTGGTTGTATGGAACTTATATATATTTATTTTTGCATATTGAGAATGTTATACATATTTTATTTTTATGTTTGGACATGTTGGTCCTGTTTTCTAAATATATCAGCCTCTAAAAGGCTTACAAACTAAATACACTAATCATTAAAATTAGTGAAGTGCCATTGGTTGTCTGTGATTATTCTTATATGTTATGTCCTGTGTTTAGTTACAAAAAAGTGTACATAAAATAATTAGTCTTCCATGAATTGATGAATGTAAAGTAAGTTTATGGTATCAGATAACATAAAACACACTACATAGCTATGGCCTCATCTTGCCAAGGAATAGCACCCGCAGGAGAAACAAAATAATTGGTCAATAAGTCACGGACTTTGAGTCCAGAAGGGGACGACGAGGATGGATGACTGGTCTCATAGGCCTCGTCATATTATCAGACTGAAGTTCAGGCATATCAGCTGATGAGCATTCATGCATTCTGGTAAAATTATGTAGTACTACACATGCTTGCACTACAAGATTAACATTTGAATCACTTAGCTGAATGGCTGATTGTAGGACACGCCATTTGGCTGTAAGAATACCAAATGTGCACTCCACCAGGCGTCGTGCACGAGAAAGGCGATAATTAAAGATGCGTCTCTGATGGTTCAGATTGCGACGGGGATATGGCCTCATAACATGACGAGTTAATTGGAAGGCCTCATCCGCTACTACAACATATGGCACTGCATCCATATTTGACTGTGGAAGTTGACATGGTGGTGGTAAGTCCAATTGGTTATTGCGTAGCCTCCGACCCATAATGGAAGTGACGCGCACCACACTGAGGTGGTACCAGGGCTATGGGGTACTCGGCACCGAGCCCATTGATTTCTATGGGAGATGTCACTGGCAGCGGGACTCAGTCCGTGGCCCTGGCGGTCATGCAATGGGGGATATTTACAGGGGAATTGTAGATTAGAATAGTTTGTGACGCCACCTGTGGTTTCTGATCAATTTGACCAGCGCTGCTATATGGATCTTCCTAGGGATGTTATGAGGCAGCTGGATGGTAAGTCTCCCACAGGTGAGACTGGTCCCTGGAAGTCTATGGTGGTGCAGGGTGTAGTAAATGAAACAGTCTCACACAAGGCAATCTCTTTCCATACCTTTACTTGCAGATGTTTCAGGCAGGTCCCGGGAAGCTGGTCGAGGTGGAGAATGCACATTCAGGATAACTGTTGAGCAGGTTAGAGGCCTCCTTTATCCTCTTAATGTGTGTGAGTACAACTTGCATAAAGTCAAGTGCAACTCCTTCAATAGCAACTGCGCCCGGCTAACATTGTGGTGGAGCCTTCTATGTCTCTGATTATCAGATGTTGAGAGAACTAAGTCCCTACTTTTGTAGCGTCCCACTCAAGGTCCTTGTTCTCCCTGACTCCGTTTACGTATCAGCGCTTAGGGCTACCTCCTGCGACTTGTAGTCCAGAAAGCCTCCGGTTTTCTTATTACTAGGCGTGAAGCACTAGCAACGCTTCGGACCCCGGTGTCCGGTGAATTAGTGCGGGTACTCCGGTACCTGATGCACTTGTCTCTATCTTTCTCCACTGTGCCCCTCGTCCTGCTCTTGCTCTTAACATAAGCACAAGTAGCGATGATGTGAATATCAGCTTTCTTCAGAGCTCACTGAACAGTTCTCAGTACACTCACTGTCGCAGCTCCTGTGATTACCTTCCTTCTTTCCTTTCTTCCTCAGACCCTGTCCAGAGCAGCGCACAGGAACTCTGTCAAACTGTGTACACGCTGTAGCTCCGAGAGTCACCTTCCACTCTCAAAGGAATACAGGTAGCTTGTGCTGAGGTACTGGCTTTGTAGTTCTGACTGGGCTAGAGCAACTCCTTACACTCAAACCAGACTCCACTTCATGAACTTGCTCTGCCAGAATCTAGTCTGCACTCCTCTTCCTCCAAGACTAGACTGAAGTGATACTGAACCAGTCTGCTCCTCTCCTCTCCTCGACTGAACTGTACTGTCCTAAGACAGGAAGCTGACTGAACACTGAACACTGGACTGCTACATGTCACTACCTTTTATACCCCTAGTGGGTGTGTTGGGAAATGTGAGTGACGTGAATGAATATCAAGCTTCACGGTTACCTTCTTGTGCATTTTCCTGGAATATGTGTGCCTGGCGCAGCTGGGCCACACAGAAGAATTGAAGACTCTGGAGTCTCCAGTCCTTCCATAGGCCCCAATGTCTACAATTATAAAGCGGTAGTTACTGTCGACCAAGCCCAACAAAACTATAGAAAAATATTGCTTATAATTGTAGAATTGGGTCCCTGAGTTCGGCGGCTTACGCACACGTATGTGCTTCCCGTCCAGGGCTCCAATACAGTGTGGAAAATTACTGCTTTCTTGAAATCCACGTGCAATCCTCAACCAATCTTCCATTTTGGGCTCTGGCATCACCTCTTTATTTAGTCTGGACGAAATTTGTCCACAAGTAGAGCTGACTATTCCGGAAATGGTGGATTTCCCTATCAAAAACTCTAAATGCAGAGCAGCGTATGACATCCCAGTGGAAAGGAACCTGCAATACACAAACAACAACAAACATGTACACATCAGACAAAAAATACAAAAACACTGCATTAACCAATGTAAACAGTGGACATTTGTTTACTCACCCATTCACTTAATGTCATGACTTAGAAACCATTATGACTGCTACACACAACCATATAGGGCAAACTTAAACATTTTATAATGACATGGGGTACAGTATGTTAAGATTTACAAAGTAAGAAGAATGTGAAAGTTGTTACATTATGCAAAACATCATCAACATATCGTTGACACACATACCGTAATGTTAGAAGAAGCCTTTCCTCAGCAGAAATTGAAGGACGCATCCTGGTGTTCTGAAAGGTGATTCCAGGGCGCAATATGTCAAGCAAAATATCAAAGGTGGCAACACTCATGCGACAATAGGCAAAAAGCTTGTCTGGATTCCTACGCAATGTGGAATACAGGCGCTCAAAATGCCCTTTGCTGATCCTTCGCATCACAAGGGGATGTACCCATATCCTTCTGCGGATTCTTGGAGAAATAACTACAGGGTATGGCTCCCCAAAACTTCTGGATAGCAGCCAATAGTACAGCAGACGCTCAGTTCTATTAAACATTAGTCTGTCACTCATAATTTTCACTTTGCAGCAACACAACAGGAACCACTAAGAAGCCAAACACTCCACGGCAACGTTTGGGAGGGTAAGAACAGTCCAACCACGCTTAAATATGGGTCTGGCTCATTATTCAAATGATTTGCAGGCCTCAAAACCGTTAAATGTCCATTTTGCTATGATGCCACTAAAAAACGGTAGTCGCTGGGTAATCGGATGTGAAACTTAAGCGTACATGCTACAAAATCGCATCAACTACTAAAAATCGGATGCCAGTCGCATCAATGTTCATGAAATTTTAATCCGATTATCGACCGACTAAAACGGTCCGATTTTTTAGACGTTGTGTGTGACTCCAGCCTTAGACCTGTGACGGGGACAACGTGGCATCCTCTACGTCTGGAGGAAAGAAGGTTTAGCCATAATCACAGACGCAGATTCTTTACTGTAAGAGCAGTGAGACTATGGAACTCTCTGCCGTCTAATGTTGTAATGAGTGATTCCTTACTAAAATTTAAGAAGGGACTGGATGCCTTTCTTGAAAAGTATAATATTACAGGCTATATTCACTAGTTTCCTAGATACAGCGTTGATCCAGGGAGCTAGTCTGATTGCCGTATGTGGAGTCGGGAAGGAATTTTTTTCCCCAATGTGAAGCTTACTGTTTGCCACTTGGGTTTTTTTTTTGCCTTCCTCTGGATCAACATGTTAGGGCAGGTTAGGATAAGATATGGGTTGAACTAGATGGACTTAAAGTCTTCCTTCAACCTTAATAACTATGTTACTAAAACATATCAAATGTTTAGAAATTCTACTGTGCCTAATAACTTGGAACAGTGCATTTTGAGTTTTTATTCATTTTGGAGATTATACTGTTATCATTGGGAGGTTTCTTCAATAAAATTCGATGTATAATCTAACGGGTGATGACTTTTATTAGACTGACTGTTATTTGCACCGACCACTTAGAAAAATCAGAGAAAAATATCATTTGCATAATATTTTGGAACATGGTGTATTTACAAAGTACCTTTTCAGAGGTATGCAGTGGAACCTATGAGGATATAAATGGTTGTAGGATCCCCATTTACATGATTTTAAAGATTATGGGCAGCGTTTATAAGATATAAAACGGTTACCTTTAATCGTGCACATCAGTTGTACCATCGCATTAGGATACAAGGACAGGGAAGGTCACTGGTATATGATACATGAAGACGGGTCCCAATAAACCATTGTTCCCTGATGGTGTCATGGAAAGACGTAATCTTTTTGAATCGGTTGTGATTCCCTCTCGGATATCTAATGTATAAATCACTTTATTTCCCATTATATAATTTATCCTTACAGCAGGTGTGACATATGTTCTCAAGAATGTACTGACAAGATGATGCATATTATAATCGGAGTTCCGGGAGTCTATGAGAGCACAGGCTCCATAGAAAGCAAAGATCTCTGTAATACAGGTATTTTAGCTTTGTCCTCTGTGCACTGGAGGAAAATATGATCCTTTTGCTCAGCAGTTATGAGTAGAGTTGAGCGATACTTTCCGATATCCAAAAGTATCGGAATCGGAATGGTATCGCCGATACCCAAAAAATATCGGCGATACCCGATACCGATACCGGAAATACAATGTAAGTCTATGGGAACAAAATATCGGAATTAAAAAAAACCCATTCTTGCCTTGTTGGTTAATTGTACATGAAGGAAAACAACAAAGAGTAATGTAGAATTTATTGGGGGAGGTTGAGGAGACATTAAAGGCATAGATGTTTAACACAATGCAATGGAATAGCATTAATATTTCTTTTTTTGAAATACGTTTGGATTGACGAAGAAATTGACAATGTTGTTAACCTTTTTTCTATTTTGTCAAATATGTCTGTTTCACAACTTCCATGCTCTTCACCTTTTTAACTTTTCACACACTTTCTCCTTCATAATCTTCAGCAGCATCATCTTTCTCATCAAATTATTCTTCTTCACCTTCTTAATCTTCTAAAACTTCTTGCTATTCATCTTTTTGTTAACATTACTTATATTGTTCTTATTAAACAGTTATTATTCTTCATATTCTACTTCTTCATCTTCTCCTATTCATCCTTTTCATCATATTCTTATTTGTGACAGACATTCCTGTACTTGTAATCTGTAAAACTCTGAATTTTCATCCTTCCGTTCTTGCTGTCACGAAAGATTTTAATTACAACAGTATTTGTCCGCGTTCAGTTTAGCCTGCAGCAGCATCAGGCATTTTCCAGGGGCACCACGAGGAGGAACGGACTCACCCCCATACACTGCTTAGTCTTCTTCTGCTTAGAATTTAGAGCATATATTTTGCTCTTCATTTTGGTCTTATACTTAATGTTCTTCTGCTTTTTGATCTTCTGCTTATTGTTCTTCTGTCTCTTGTTCTGTATCTTGTAGTTTGTCTTAACCTTCTTTGTCCTGTTGGTGATGGTACAAAAGCCAATGGAAGTAACGAGGACCAGCTGACTGTGCTGGAACCCGGAGGGTCAGCAGAAGGAAAAGAGCCAATGGCACAACCGAGGACCAGCTGACGTTACTGGGACACGGTTACTAAGCAGGAGGTACCTGTGCTCCAAAGCACTACCAAGGACCAGCAGACGTTGCTGGAACTCGGATACCGACATGGAGGCACCTAGGCCAAAGGCACTGCGAGAGAACCAGCTGACGGTACTGGAACCCGATGGGTAGCAGAAGGTACAAGAGCCAATGAAAGTAACGAGGACCAGCTGACTGTGCTGGAACCCGGAGGGTCAGCAGAAGGAAAAGAGCCAATGGCAACACGAGGACCAGCTGACGTTACTGGGACACGGTTACTAAGCAGGAGGTACCTGTGCTCCAAAGCACTACCAAGGACCAGCAGACGTTGCTGGAACTCGGATACCGACATGGAGGCACCTAGGCCAAAGGCACTGCGAGAACCAGCTGACGGTACTGGAACCCGGATGGGTAGCAGAAGGTACCAGACAATGAAAGTAACGAGGACAGCTGACTGTGCTGGAACCCGGTCAGCAGAAGGAAAAGAGCCAATGGCACAACCGAGACCAGCTGACGTTACTGGGACACGTTACTAAGCAGGAGGTACCTGTGCTCCAAAGCACTACCAAGGACCAGCAGACGTTTGCTGAACTCGGATACCGACATGGAGGCACCTAGGCCAAAGGCACTGCGGAGAACCAGCTGACGGTACTGGAACCCGGATGGGTACAGAAGGTACAAGAGCCAATGAAAGTAACGAGGACCAGCTGACTGTGCTGGAACCCGGAGGGTCAGCAGAGGAAAAGAGCCAATGCACAACCGGGACCAGTGCGTTACTGGGACACGGTTACTAAGCAGGAGGTACCTGTGCTCCAAAGCACTACCAAGGGGCCAGCAGACGTTGCTGGAACTCGGATACCGACATGAGGCACCTAGGCCAAAGGCACTGCGAGAACAGCTGACGGTACTGGAACCCGGATGGGTAGCAGAAGGTACAAGAGCCATGAAAGTAACGAGGACCAGCGACTGTGCTGAACCGAGGGAGCAGAAGAAAGAGCCAATGGCACAACCGAGGACCAGCTGACGTTACGGGACACGGTTACTAAGCAGAGGTACCTGTGCTCCAAAGCACTACCAAGGACCAGCAGACGTTGCTGGAACTCGGATACCGACATGGAGGCACCTAGGCCAAAGGCACTGCGGAAACAGCTGACGGTACTGGAACCGGATGGGTAGCAGAAGGTACAGCCAATGAAAGTAACGTGAGGCAGCAGACTTTTGCCTTCACACAGCGGGGAACAGTGACATTATGAACCCAGGAAACAGGCAAGTGTAATGTGCTAACACACTCGAGAACAATGCTGAGTTGTACCCAGGATGAGAGAACATGGTGGAGGCAGCAGGACTTTGCCTTTACAACAGCACGGGAACAGCTGACTTACTGAACCCGGAACACAGAGCAAGTGTAGACTGTGCAACAGCACTTCGAGAAACAACTGGCGGTGTGTAGCCAGAAGGACAAAGAAGAAAGTGAGGCAGAGGACTTTTGCCGTTCACACAGCAGGAAACAGCTGACATACTGAACCCAGTAACACGGGAGCAGTGTTATTGCTAAAGTCGAGAAACACGCGTGTTGTACCAGATGAGAAGAACAGGTGAGCAGCAGGACTGTTTGCCGTCAACCAGACAGGAGGAACAGCGACATATGAACGCCAGAACACAGCATGTAACTGTGTAAAACTTCGAGAAAACTGGGGTGTGTAACCAGGAGAAGAAGAACAGTGAGGCAGCAGGACTGTTTGCCGTTCACACAGCAGGGGAAAAGCTGACATTACTGAACCCCAGTAACACGGAGCAAGTGTAACTGTGCTAACAGCACTTCCGAGAAACAACTGGCGTGTTGAACCCAGGGATGAGAAGAGAACAGGTGGAGGCAGCAGGACTTTTGCCGTTCACACAGCAGGGAACAGCTGACATTACTGAACCCAGGAACACAGGAGCAAGTGTAGACTGTGCTAACAGCACTTCGAGAAACAACTGCGGTGTTGTAACCCAGGATGAGAAGAGAACATGGTGGAGGCAGCAGACTTTTTGCCGTTCACAAGCAGGGGAACAGCTGACATTACTGAACCCAGGTAACACGGAGCAAGTGTAACTGTGCTAACAGCACTTCCGAAAACAACTGGCGGTGTTGTAGCCCAGGGATGAGAAGAGAACATGGTGGAGGCAGCAGGACTTTTTGCGTTCACACAGCAGGGAACAGCTGACATTACTGAACCCCAGAACACGGAGCAAGTGTTACTGTGCTAACAGCACTTCGAGAAACAACTGGCGGTGTTGTACCCAGGGATGAGAAGAGAACAGGTGGAGGCAGCAGGACTTTTTGCCGTTCACACAGCAGGGAACAGCTGACATTACTGAACCCCAGTAACACAGGAGCAAGTGTAACTGTGCTAACAGCACTTCCGAGAAACAACTGGCGGTGTTGTAGCCCAGGGATGAGAAGAGAACATGGTGGAGGCAGCAGGACTTTTTGCCGTTCACACAGCAGGGGAACAGCTGACATTACTGAACCCCAGTAACACAGGAGCAAGTGTAGACTGTGCTAACAGCACTTCCGAGAAACAACTGGCGGTGTTGTAGCCCAGGATGAGAAGAGAACATGGTGGAGGCAGCAGGACTTTTGCCGTTCACACAGCAGGGGAACAGCTGACATTACTGAACCCCAGTAACACAGGAGCAAGTGTTAGACTGTGCTAACAGCACTTCCGAGAAACAACTGGCGGTGTTGTAGCCCAGGGATGAGAAGAGAACATGGTGGAGGCAGCAGGACTTTTTGCCGTTCACACAGCAGGGGAACAGCTGACATTACTGAACCCCAGTAACACGGGAGCAAGTGTTAACTGTGCTAACAGCACTTCCGAGAAACAACTGGCGGTGTTGTAACCCAGGGATGAGAAGAGAACAGGGTGGAGGCAGCAGGACTGTTTGCCGTTCACACAGCAGGGGAACAGCTGACATTACTGAACCCCAGTAACACAGGAGCAAGTGTAGACTGTGCTAACAGCACTTCCGAGAAACAACTGGCGGTGTTGTAGCCCAGGGATGAGAAGAGAACAGGGTGGAGGCAGCAGGACTGTTTGCCGTTTACACAGCAGGGGAACAGCTGACATTACTGAACCCAGTAACACAGGAGCAAGTGTAGACTGTGCTAACAGCACTTCCGAGAAACAACTGGCGGTGTGTAACCCAGGGATGAGAAGAGAACAGGGTGGAGGCAGCAGGACTGTTTGCCGTTCACACAGCAGGGGAACAGCTGACATTACTGAACCCAGTAACACGGGAGCAAGTGTTAACTGTGCTAACAGCACTTCCGAGAAACAACTGGCGGTGTTGTAACCCAGGGATGAGAAGAGAACAGGGTGGAGGCAGCAGGACTGTTTGCCGTTCACACACAGCAGGGGAACAGCTGACATTACTGAACCCCAGTAACACAGGAGCAAGTGTAGACTGTGCTAACAGCACTTCCGAGAAACAACTGGCGGTGTTGTAGCCCAGGGATGAGAAGAGAACATGGTGGAGGCAGCAGGACTTTTTGCCGTTCACACAGCAGGGAACAGCTGACATTACTGAACCCCAGGAACACAGGAGCAAGTGTAGACTGTGCTAACAGCACTTCCGAGCAACAACTGGCGGTGTTGTAGCCAGGGATGAGAAGAGAACATGGTGGAGGCAGCAGTAATTTTTGCCAGACACACAGCAGGGGAACAGCAGGCGTTACTGAAACCCCAGAAACACATCAGCGATTGTTTTCATCTGTGCATCTAACACTTCTGAGCAGCAACTGGCGCTGTTGAAGCCAGGGTCAAGGAGGGTGTAGGCATAAAATATTGAGTTATTGCCTTGTTACGTGGCCATTGCAAATTGTATGTACTTCAAACAAGAATAAATGAAGTTTTACTACGACAATAAAAATGATGAATTTCAATTACAAGAATAGAAAAATATTTATACTTGACAGTCCTCTGTGGTTGATAACGTTTAATGGCTAACTGAAAATATGGTAACAAATTCAAAGCTTTCGAGACTACTCAGGTGTCTTCATCAGGCTAAGAGTAAAGCCAAAAATGAAGAATCACATATTTCTACACACAACAGGACACAGGAATAGCTAAGACAAGTGAGGGAGGACAAGTAAGGGGAGACCGGCAACAAAAAGGAGAACAAGGATGAATTATCAGCGCCACAACAATCACAGATAAATTAATGAATTTACCTGTGGCAAAAGACTTTTGTATGCCCGGTCATAGCATGATGGATATGGAATTACTGGTATTAAAATATAACTTCAAATATGAGAAACGTACAAAGGTTTCAGAATATAAGCTCATCATAACCTTTGACACTGTTAGTGATGGAATGAATAGATCACATGGATTTATGTCATTCTATATCAATTAAGGAATCTGCGTCTATGCCTTCCAGGGTCATGAAAACCCAAAAAAAGACGCCAATGAGAGGGCAATCAAACTTTCTATCCTTATTAGGAAACTGTTCCAATATTTTGTTCATCCCTGTGAGATAATGACAGTTCTGATACACGTCACTTACTTGTCTTACCTATTGCACTATTCCTGTGTCCTGTTGTGTATAGAAATATGTGATGCTTAATTTTTTTATTTAGTCTTTGCCTGATGAAGAGACGTGAGTAGCCTTGAAAGCTTGCAATTTGTTTCCATCTTTTCAGTTATCCATTAAAAGGTATCAACCACTGCTGACTCTGAAGTCTAAATATTTTTCTTTCTACTGGCTAACACGGTACAAAGATACACATGTTTTCTAATTTCAAGAAGGAAAAATAAGAAAATACAAATATAAACGCATATATGCACATGCCAAAAATAAATGGAACAACACAACACCCAAAAAATTGGTAACAAAATTAGTGTTGTAAATTTAAGAATAAAAGTCCATTTTTTTTTTTATGAATAATGCTTAAGGAACGCTATGTTAAACATAACATAGTGAAGACAATGGATTTTGTAATAGTCACTCATCATCATCATCGCAAATTTTATGTGACAGTCACAGACATTTCAATTATTTAAGTTCATAAAATCGTAACTTTCTATAGCATGTATGACATGTCCAGCATGGACTCATCAATGTGATGATTGATGACACAATAATGTACGATAAAAAATAACCATTTTAAAAAAACATTAGGCATTGTTTGTCACAATTTAAGTGTGTGCCTGCAAGTGTAGGTGAAACAAAGGCTACGGATAGCAAGGTATATTCTATGTCTGTATCATGACAGTGGACAGCCTTGATGGGTAATGCCGATGTTATACTGTACGTCAAAAAGTCTGCGGCTGAAATCATGCATTTTTTGCTTGTAGAGTGTTGAAGAGGGTAAAAGAATGTCTGGTTGCGCAAAGCTTTATCCGTCAACACTACCTTCCTACTGTCACGCGTAGGGTAGGGTAGGGTGTGGCATTAGCTGACTATAAAATGTGAGGTTAGGCTGCGTTATGCGCACTAGGGACGCAAAAAAAAATACAGCAGTAATAATTTAATGTGTAATACTCACCCTATGACAAACAAAAAAATTACGTTCCTCTTTAACAATGTACAAGACTAACAAGCCTAATGGTTGACGCTGACTTAATTGAGATACAGTATTACATCAACATTGTCCATGAGTAACTATGCACTGTGATACCTATATACCAGTATTAATTTATATCTCTTGTGGTTGTTTCAACAGCACTTGCAGGTATAACTACCTATTGTCAGTATGCATGATGCACTTTCTAGATGTAATAATTTATTATTGGACATTATTACCATGTTTACATGCTGGCCATTTCATATATGGTGTTTGAAGTTACAGTTGGCATCAGTATGTGTATTTTATAATGTCTGTCATAAAAAAAACTCGTGATGATGACGATGAGGATTTAATGATTCGTACATCCATGACTGCATTTATTTACAGGTACAGATAAAGTTCCTTAAAAAGCATTAATTCATAAGTATGAAATGTACTTTTATGCATTAATTTCAAATGTGAAGAGTAGACTATGTTTTATTTTTTGTTACCATTTCTAATAGACATGTGCAGATATGCGCTGTGATGACAAATTATTATTTGTCCATATTTGTCATAAAAATTTATCATTCTAGGCCTGCAAAACTTCACAATTTCATGTTTTCAGCATAACAAGCAGGGTGACGGCTCTTCCCTATTTGGAGCATGTTGGTCATGTGTTTTTCTGTCATGTGTCGGGAACAGGAGACTTCTTTGCGTTCACACAGCAGGGGAACAGCTGGCGTTACTGAACCCCACTAACAGTAGAGCTTGTGTTTTGTTCTGTGGACACGACACTTCTGAGCAGCAACTGGCAGTGTTGGAGCCCAGGGAGTAGAGTTCAGGTGGTAGAAAGATGAACATAACAGGAGACATGGATAACGTTGCGAACCAGTTATTTAATCTGAAAACGGACAGACAAATTCTGGCGAGATCCATGCCTTGTTCATTTTCAGAAAAGTAAGCCGGTCTACATTATCGGAGGATAGTCGCATGCGACGGTCTGTTTTAACACCACCTGCAGCACTAAAGACGCGCTCCGATAATACACTGGCAGCAGGGAAGCCAGCACCTCCAATGCATACTGGCTAAGCTCTGGCCATGTATCCAGCTTAGAGACCCAAAACTTGAATGGGAAGAGCCATCTGTAGAATGTAAGCCCGAAAGGCAGGGTCCTCTCCCCTCTGTATCAGTCTGTCATTGTTAGTTTGTTTACTGTAAGTGATACCTGTAATTTGTATGTAACCCCTTCTCATGTACAGCACCATGGAATCAATGGTGCTATAGAATAATATTAATAATAATAATAATAATCTGGAGTACACTGAGAGGCAAAGCCAAGTAGTCTGTCACCATCTGACGGATACGTTTGCCTCCCGCTGACTGGAGCCCTCTCGGATGGTGTAGACATTTGTGGCGCTGCCACAAAACTTTGCACATTTTTAACATACTGGTCTTTCCCTGTGCAGAGGCACTGCGTGTGCTCCCTCTTGTTGCAGAGCTCTCTACACTGCCTCGACGCACAGAGCTGCTTTGTAAAGCAGTAGCAGCAGCAGTGCTCTCGGCAGTAAGGTAGAACATTAGGGATTGCACCAGTGTGTCTTGGTACTCCCGCATTTTACGCTCCCGGTTCAACGGTGTGATGAGGCTTTTGACGTTGTCCCGGTAGCGAGGGTCTAGGAGGGTGTACACCCAATAATCAGACGTCGTGAGAATGTGGGCGATGCGGCGGTCGTTTCTTAGGCACTGCAGCATGAAATCAACCATGTGCTGCAGACTCCCAACTGGCAAAGAAACGCTGTCCTCTGCAAGAGGCGTCATCTCTGCCTGCTCTGCATCACCCCACCCTCGCTCTACATACTGACTAGAGCGTTGTTGTACCTCCCTCTGGAGCGATGTCTTCCTCCTCCATTGACTCTCCTCCTCATCCTCCTCACAAAGTGAGCCCTGCCCAGCCCTTTGTGAGGAACCACGTTGCGCTGACTTTCCAGAAGGTGATGGAATTTGTGACTCCTCATCCTCCACCTCTTCCAAAACCTCATCCCTTATTGCTTGCAGTGTTTTTTTGAAGCAGGCAGATAAGGGGGACAGTCAGGCTGACTAGTGCATCATCTGCACTCGCCATCCGCGTTGACTCATCAAACGCACGCAAAACGTGGCACATGTCCTTCATAGTGGCCCACTCATTAATGGTGAAGTGTGGACGGCGCAAATTGCGTGTTGATTGCGCCTGATGCAGCTGATACTCCATAACTGCTGGCTGCTGCTCACACAACCGCTCCAACATATGTAACGTTGAATTCCACCTGGTGGATACGTCACATATGATGCGATGTTCAGGAAGGCGCAATCTGCGTTGCAGAGCTGCAATGTGCGATCTGGCCATGCTGGAACGTCGCAAGTGAGCGCACTCTAGCGGACCTTGTGCAGCAGTGCATCAAGATCCGGATAGTCCCTCAAAAAACTCTGCACGACCAAGTTGAGCACATGTGCCAGACATGGTATGTGAGTGAGTTTGCCAAGGCCCAGAGCTGCCACCAGATTTCGGCCATTGTCACACACTACCAAGCCTGGCTGGAGATTCGCTGGCAAAAACCACACGTCGCTCTCCTGCTTGATGGCATTCCAGACCTCCTGCGCTTGTGGCTTCGATTCCCATGGGAATTAATTTCAGAACGGCCTGTTGCCGTTTGGCCACGGCTGTGCTCATATCGGTCGCATCAGTAAGCGTCATGGGTCCATGTGGAGGTAGACCGTGACGGCTCCTGCAGCGATGATTCTGAGGAACTGGAGTAGGAGGAGGAGTCAATGTGGACAGACTTGATTCGGCAATCCTTGGAGTTGGCAGAACACGTACAGCGCCACTCGCAAGATCTGTACCCGGCTCCACAACATTCACACCAATGGGCAGTGAGTGAAAGGTATCGTCCCTGGCCATGGGTACTGGTCCACGCATCGGTGGTCAGGTGGACCTTGCTACTGACGGCGTTTAGTAGCGCATGTTTAATTTTTGCCTCAACATGCTTTTGCAGACCAGGGACGGCTTGCCTGCTGAAATAAAATCGGCTGGGCACATTGTATTGTGGGACTGCCAATGCCATTAATGCACGGAAACTGTCAGTCTCCACCAGCCTGAATGACAGCATTTCAAGGGACAGGAGTTTTGCAATGCCAGCATTCAGAGCCTGTGCTCGTGGATGGTTTGCCGAGGTATGGCCGTCTTTTATCCCATGCCTGTGCTACCGATGGCTGTTTGTGGCCTGGGTGTGCTAGGATGACAGGGAACTTGCAGCTGTGGGTGGAAATAACACTGTGTCTCTGGACAACAGTGACAGAGGTTCTTCCATGGCGATCCTGTGAGGAAGCCGAACCAGCTGTGTGTGAACTGGAGGAAGAGGCTCCAACACGAGTGAAGAGTAGGTGTGCTGTAGGGTTTGGCTCATCTCCAGTGTGTCTTTGTAATCAAAAAAGTGCTTTGACCCCCATGTTTCCAAATTTGTTGTATTAAGGTTATGACATTTTCCCTTTTTTAAAATTTTTTGATTCACAGCTTGCTTTGACATAGAAATTTCATCTGAACTGTATCAAAAAGGACCCCCAGAGCAATCCTGGGGCCCCGGTTTGGGCTGTTGGAGAGAACTGCCCGAACGGGTGAAAAGGAGGCACAGGCAACGGGAGCCATCTCCCCACTGTTTGGAGTTGGGG